>VDFB02321056.1:0-90056 GCA_007258455.2 Sequoia sempervirens
GTTTTCTTTGGTATTTGGTTAGGAGATACAAATCCTAAAAAGTCAACACAAAAAGTGTGTTTAACAGCTTACTTTGTTTTTCCGGACTTTTCCCATGTGGCTGACGACTTTATTTTTTAGCCAAAATTGATAAAATGAAAAGGGTTTGTAGAGAGGGAGATTCTATTTTTGCCCAATATAAATTATATTTTATTTTTGAATTTAATAGATTATTATTATTTATTTCTACTATAATTACTTGACAAAAAGTCTGATTGATAGAGTGATTGTAAAACATTTATAACTTTCAACTTGGTATATATTTTTGAATCAAGAGCATCGTCATTCTATGTTTTGCATACTATAGGATTAAAAAAAAATGAATTTCACATGAAATTTTTGACCAAGTTAAGGTGAGTCGGACTATACGAGTTTTATATTTTTAAAAGTTGTAATAAAAATTCATAATTAATTATTTACACTAGGAAAAAATTACAAAAAATATCGTCACATCAGGACATGAGTCCTCTACTTACATATAAAATCTCATAAAAAATATTATCATTTTATTATGGTTAGGGTGAGTGAGACAAACACCTACTTAATTTTCACGAAATTTAAGTATCTTGCGTGAAATTTTAAATTTTCACAAATAGATTTTGTTTTAAAAATAAACCTAGTAGTTTAGAAACTTCATTCCAATTTCCCACAGAATCTATTCATGTTTTGAAATAATATAGGCCAACATTCAAATTTTTACATCAAGTTGCCTAACTCTAGTTATTCACATTTTGATTACCACTTAAAGACTTGTTGGCATACCATGATCACACACATACCATATATATATATATATATATATATATATATATATATATATATATATATATATATATATATATATATATATATGCTATATATATATATATATATGTATATATATATATATATATATATATATATATATATATATATATATATGTATTATTATTATATATATATATATAAATAAATCTTTTGGTATAAGTTAACTTTAAATATATTATTTAATTATGTTTTAAATAAATTCATGCAAATGAATGGATTAGATAATTTTAGTCCAAAACATTTAAATTTATTTTTATATGTTGAAATTTATTATTAATGGGATTATTGGAAATTAAATTGAGTGTATCTATTTTTCTTTATTGTTTGCAAAAGGAAGTATAATTAAAATGTTTAATTTTTATGCATTATGTACTTGAATTGATTGGACTTAGTAGATCCAAAAATTAGATGATTATTTTCCCTAAAATCCTTTAAGTTGTATTTTCTTTTAATTGGGAAAATGGGAGAAGTTTTAGTAGTATAAGTCTTCCAGAATGAACTGTATAGTAAGGGGGTAATATTGTTCAAATGTATATCATGAGTTGACTTGGGTTGTGCATGTGTTAGAATATGGTATTCTGTTACTTGGTTTATGATAAAAAAATTTAATGACCATTGTGTGTGTCATTTGTTATTATGTGATTGAATTTTGTGCACCTTGTAAACCCTAGTCAGGAAAATTTAGTATACCTTTGTTATTTTTAGGGGAGTGGCTTTTTGTAAGGGCCGACACACAAAGTGGTGTCAGGGTAACTTATAAAGAGTTAGTAAGTCAGTGATAACTAAATAACACAATAGTTAGATTAAAACTTTTAACAAGATGATTATGCCTCACTTATGACTCTTGAGCTACTTCAATCTTGAATAGAAGATGAGAAGGCCTGAAATGCCAAATTGGTGTCTTGTTTTTTCAAGAGACATTCGATTCTGCAATGATTTGCAATGGGGCCGGGTTTCGTAAGAGGTTACCAAGGTAACCCAAGGCTGGGGGCCGAAACCTAGGAAGAAACACCAGGGTAACCTTTGCAGCGTTGTGATGACACTCCACCTAAAATAACAGTTAACCTTGTGTATGTGGTACAATCAATTGTCTAAATCTGGAAGCAATGTAACCATTAGTCAGTTGTGTACTTGTGTCTAGGGTTAGTAGATTATGTCTAGGTAACCATATTACTATCTCCTAGCATGGGGGGTGGACCTACAGATACCACATGGTTGGGTGGAATGTGCACCTTACTCCGTTGGGTCCCCATTTTGTGATCATGGCATCGAGAGCTTCATGGATGGAAAGCTTGCACTTGGAAACTTATGTGTACTTCATTGTAAATTGTAAATCTTGTATTTGAAAACATCCCTCAATTGTATATGAGGTGAATATTGTAAAATGTAACTTGTAATTAATATTGAACTACCTCATCAAGATGGATGAGTATTGTATATTTTATCAAATGCAATGTAAGGAAACAAATTTGTACTTTATATTATCTTGAATGATGTTTCAAATGTAATGCAATGTTTATTTTTATGTTATTAAATAATATGTGCAATGGGAAATACTAAAGTCGTCTATGGAAACTCAAATTAGTATAACGTCGCGTAACTTAATGAATGTATGCAACTAATTAACTTAATAATTAAACTTTAAAAAAAAATTATTACACTTTTATACACAATTGCAACATTCCCTAGGTTATTTTGACGGGGCATTACAAACACACTAATTTCAAGGTTGTTAACACTATTGAAATGTTTTATTTTTTTTACCTTTCAAACATTAAAAAGTACATCATTAAATTAATTATGTAATGGCGTAAAAATTAAAAACATCATGAATTAATTATGTAACCAATAGGTCAAATATAATTCTATCAAGAAATTAATATCCAGTAGATAATATAATCACATAACTCATACATTTTAATGTCATTGATTTTCTTCTTCATCCAACTCTTTGTCTGTATCATCCGATCCAGATTTGACATTGTAAGGATTGGTCATATCATCATTACATCATCATCAATATTAGTTTCACTAATGTCATCATCCACATAGATATCATCTTCATGAACATTAACTCCTACATCATCATGATCTAGTTCCTCCTCTTCAACATCTTCGTTAGGGACATCATAAACTAACTTTTGATCCTTATCATCATCTACATCATCTTCTAGTTCTTTGGAATCTTCTTCTTCCACCACATTATACTTTACCGGCCTTCCTCTTGGATCATGTCTAACAAAAAATGACCAACCCAGTTTACCTGGAACCTCTGAGTAAAATACCTACTCACATTGGCTTGGAAGAACATAGGGCTCATTTCCAGCTCGCTCGATCGACCGTGTATTAACCATGGTAAATCCATTATCGTGTTCAATAACAGTTCTCTCGGGATCATTTTCATTCAATCATATCTTTTACCATAGGACGACGAATAGAATTAATCTGAAGGACTTAAATTCACACTCAAGTATATCATCCAAAATCCCATAGTATCAATTTTCTGAGACTTTTAGATGTATGTCGCTTCTAGATGAAACATTAATCACCTGAAAGACTACAGTTATACCAGAATCACAAGTTTTCTTCATGTCATCCAACATTTTGATTCAAAATTTATGACCATTGCACCACATAGCCTTGTGGTGTTTCACCTACAATATGTCAAACATGTAAAAATTATTGCAATATCGTCAATTGATAAACATATTTATTCTTGGCCTAATGTATGCAAAGAAAACAATCTCAACATATATATACATCAATATAATTGAAAATAATTAAATAATATGGGTGATTAATATATTTATACGTACCTGTTTATCTCTTAAACCATATGCTAAATCAATTTCCCTTTGTGTAACATTGGAATTTCCATTACGATGAGCTTCTTTAACCAATGAAGCCACACCTTCCCATGTTAATGTGTGACCGTGACGTTGACATCGCTCAATCCATATCATTATCCAATCAAGATTGTTTGCAACATACAAAATGTAGTGCATCCCACTAACAGTTTGAGTGTAACTATCCTCAATTTCACATCCAAGGTCAGTATTTCCTGATTTTAGAAAAAAAGTGGCCACTTAAGCCCCCTTTTTGGGAACCATCTTGGTGCACTTACCCGTATATATTGAAGTTTAAAAATTAAATAAATACAATATACATAAAAACCATATGTAAAATGTATTCCAATTAATCTCCATGACCATCTTATAATTACCTCTCACTTTCCTCAATCTACCTTTCCCCATCAGGTACTCCCCTTCGAATTTGTTAATGGAGTTGGGATCCCAAATGTGATCTACATGGATCTTTGTTGCAAACTTAGGAAGATATTCACTAATGTACACCATGGTCTGGTATACCATATATCCCTCCACCATAGAACCCTCAAGATGTGCTCTTTGTCTAACCAAAGCCTTCAAAAATTTCAAGTGCCTCTCAACCATCCATATTGACCTTGTGTGTACAGGTCCACACAATTCAATCTCCTCAACTTGGTTTATGAGGTAGTGTTCTTGTGCATTAAAAAATGTTAAAGGTAGACACTTTTGCATTTCACACATTAGACGAGAATTTTTTCTCTTCCAATAATTTATATCTTCTTTATGGATTTTTTTAGATAATAGCCATCTACAAGTGATTCGAGGCACAAATATATTAACGAGATTTAACAAAAATATACAGTATATTACATAACAAATTAAATAAATGGAAATTATAAGATGTATACAATGAATTGAACAAATATCGCTACTTACCTCATGTATTTTCCTATATCATATATAATTTGCTTGACATTGTTGTCAAAGTTGTCTGGGAGAGATAGAGGTAGAACATACTACAACAATTATAAAATGATCTTTCCATTATTTTTCCAAAAGTAGTAAACATAATACATTGAAAAGTACATGCATTATACAAGTGTATATAATATACCAAAATAATTACCTTAATGAAGGTATGCCAATCATGTATTTTCATCCCTGACCCAAATTCACCTTTCTTTGCTATTATATTGTTTATGTTTGCAGCAAATCTAGTGGGAAATCAAATTTTTCGTATGACTTCTTTTATAGCATTGTTTTGCTGCTCTGTTAATAACCAAGGAAGGGCACTTATATTAATTTGGTCTCTATCACTATTTAATTGAATGGCATTTTTCATTGCATGATTGGCTTCCTAAATGTCACTACAAATTTTTACAATTTTTAATTTGTCATTCCTTCCATCCAATATTTTCCATAATGTTTCTGTTATATTCTTTTTGATATGCATTGTATCAAAAAAATGCACAGTTTGTAGCTGCTCATAGTAGGGAAACCTACTAAATTGTCTAGGATAACTTTTCAGTCCCTATGGAAGCCAACCATTAATGCCTTGACAACCTTCATGAAGCATATAAGTTAAAAAAATTGACAATCATTGTCAATTATAGCATGAGTAATCACAACACAATATAAAAATATAAATTCAAAACATATCATATATGATAGGTAAACAATTTGATTCGATGTATAACCTTGACGATTAATTCTATTATATTCCAACTTCCATATGTGAGGTGTCATTCTTTGTGGTTTTGATGTAGTCTCTTCTTTCCCATTGAAAATATATTTTTCAGTAGTTCGATACTTATGATTTCTATGGAGAAAGTGCCTATACTCATCAAACATTTGCTTTCCTAAACTTTTTGAACGATGAGATTTTATCTTTTGACCACAAATTGGACATGCATATTTTCCCTTTGTTTGAAGACCTACAAGATCATATATAATTGGATTAAATATGTCAAATTTTTATAATTATATAATGAATAGATTATTTTGAAAACATGCATGATATCTACTTCATAAAATTAAATATTGTGAAAGTGCAGTCGAACATTATAACATACCACAAAAATGTGTTAGCCCTAGGGCATCATGAATTTTCCATACAAGCATTGCATGGAATTGAAATTGTCTTTGTCCTATTGGTCTAGAGACGCCATACATAGTGATGCCATTCCATAACTTTAGTAACTCATCGATAAGAGGCTCGATATATACATTCATATCTTTAACTTGGTACTTACCTAGTTGAATGAATATAAACATTACATAATTATTATAACCACTTTACTATAATATATATAAATTAATGTACATGACTATTGAATGAAAAAAATATAAGTCATTATGCAACAAATAAGACAAATGAGATGCTACTACGTTAAAGAAAATTGATGTAAACAAATACCTGGAACAATCATTGACAACATTATGTGCTCCCTCTTTATTGACATCTATGGAGGAATGTTATTGTTGATAACAAAAATAGGCCACATTGAGTAAATAGATCTCAGCTCTCCAAATGGATTGACACCGTCTGTTCCCAATGAAAGCCTAAGATTACAAGGTTCTTCTTTAAAGGGTGGCCATTTTTCCTCCATGTCCCTAAATGCAGAACCATCCACAAGCATTCAAAGAATGTCATCTCCACTTCTATTTTGTGCATGGTAATCTATAAATTGTGCTAAGCTTTCACACTAAATAATTGTTGCATACATGGAATAATGAGAATATAACGAAGAAATTTGCAAGGCACCCTTTTTGTTAGTTGATCTGTTCGATATCTACTGATATGACATTCTAGGCATTATGTTGCAAATTCATGTTTTTTATGATATATAATATGATCATTGAGACATGCATCTATTGCTTAATACTCCATTCCGATATCTTTCATAATGCCAAATAAATCTCAGTATGAGCAAGGTAAAATATTTGATGGTGGTAACAAAAATTCACTAATCAATCTACAAAAAAAAATATTTTTTTAATATAAAGTTAATGGTACATATTTCATCCTTTATTTACTAGTGATGAACTAACATTAATTAAAATAGATGAAAAAAGATGACATATATGACATACCTTAACATCCATGAGATTGCTATGTTTGATAAACCATTCATAACCTTCAAGTTCAACATCAACAATATTGCAAAGAGAAGAGTTGTTTGGGAGCCTTCATAAAGGGGCTCGTATGCCTTCTCAAGTACAAGTATATCATGAACATCTTCAAAGTCATCTCAATCATCATGATCAGATCTACCACTAAATGTGTCATGGATGAAAGTATTTGTACCATCATCTTCAACTATGTTTTCTTGTGCATGATTATCTTCTTCCATAGGATCATTAACTTCATCTTTGATATTCACAGCTCCATGTTCGTCTGCTTGGAAAACCACATTCTCTGGGTTGTGATAATCCATATCATATGCCCTAGGGTGCCCCAGCTTTATAATAATGATAGACACAAATAAACCATGATCATGATCAAGTGATTATATATATATAATGTTAAAATGATATAAACATTTACAAATTCAATCAATATAAACACATATAATGAACAACTTACCAGTGGACGATAATCATGCCCCCCTTCAACGTGACCATGCTTACTACAATTTTTCTCAGTTGTTGTGATTAAAATTCATCTCGTCCTTAAGCCATTGCAATTATTGCAAGGACAATAACATTTCCCATCACCCTTTCTTTTCAATCTATCCCATAATCTATCAAGTGTCTCTTCATTTTGTTCTGGACTAATATTATCTGACATAATTTTTCTTTACCAAACTTGACTATTTAGATCTTCAAAAAATATCAAACTCACACTCCAATAATTTGTATTCATAAACAGGTAAAAAATTTAATAATTCTGATATTTTACACCAAAAAAATTTGGCATACAACCACCCCTGCAAAAGAGAAGATAGTCTGAAGTTAATGACCTCAAAAAAACCTTTAAAATACTAATTCCAAAACTTATTAAATTTTGATTTTACTATGATTTCTAACCATTAGACTCCTAAAATCAAAATATTGAACTTGATCACGAACTTCCTACAATGATGGAGGTAGCGAGCTAGTAAGAGCAAGTGACCCATTCCTGGGGAGCAATAAGTTAGAATCATCATTGTAATGTCAATACGTATTTATCCTTTTAGTTAAAGATACAATGTGTCACTTCTTATAACGAGCTTATCCCTAGGGCCCTCAACATTGAGAGAGCCCTAATCGCACAAGGAAGCACACACTAGTAGAATTTGGAAAATAAATGACTAGGTAACTAAAAAATTTAGTCACAACAACTAAAAATGACTAAATTCTTCTCATTTTTTGCAACTCAGCTATAAATGAGTAAATAAATTACTAGTTTGGTCATTGATTAAAAATTATTTAGTCACACACATAAAAATGACTAAATAGTTAGTCATTTATTTAGTCACAATCCATTTGAATAAATCATTTAAGGAATCAAGAATATAGCTTGCCAAAATACTCTAAAACTTTTGTCAAAATCTTATTTTCAAGCGTAGCCCACCAAAATGGAGTTTTTATTTTAATAAACATACTCTAAAACCTTCGTCAAAACATTATTTTCAAGCATAGACCACCAAAATGGAGAAGTGTTTCAGTAAAGAATGATAGATAATGTTGAGATGTGTGTGAAAAGAGGCATAGGATTCATTGTTGCTTATCTCATTCCTGCTCTACTCAACAAATCTTACATTGTTCCACTACTATTTGTAATCTAGGTATTTACTTGACATATATTTGCATAATCTCAAATTCCTTTAGAGGCTTTTGAAGTATCAATGTATCCTATATAGGGTTTAGAATGATTTCTTTTAATTAAAAAAATAAATAAATGATGTATTTCCCTATAATTAGATAATGTGGAGATCTCCTAAATCTGCCCCAACACATTATCCTCTTTGGCACTGTATTCATTACTCTAGCTACTAGGGTTTTGCATGTGACATCTTTAATATCTTCATGACTGTGGCTTTTAAATAGATCTTAGTTTTTGCTTTAATCATTTTCATGGTAACCCTTGAGTTCCATAATCCACCTTCAATCTCTTCTAAGAACGTTGTCTTAAGCTACACTGCATAGTATGCATATAAAGCAAGTCCTTCATACCTGCCATTGTTCCAAATCACCACTCACTGCCTTGCTTAAAATGTTTCCTCCATAAGCACAATAGCATGTTTTAAAATCATGGTTTCCAATGATTGACCATTAAGGTCACCACTTTCATCAAGATACAATAATATTTTTGCCTTCAAACTCAAGGCATTATGCAAAATAACATTGTGAATTGTTTGTTGTGTACGATTTGATTTTCTTGCACATTTACTACTTTTCTAACTTTCTTTAAGATTGGGTATTGCACCCTCATCTGCAATCTCAAATAGCTCACTCACTATCACTTGAAGATTCCTTTCATGATCATCCTTCTATAAAATCAAACTATGCTCTATAGACTACCTACTTACTACAGGGGACTCATTGTTTCATTGTATTGTAGATCTTAAGATCCTTCAACCTTATTGACACTACTTCACAGTCCACAAGGTATTATTCACTATTCTTCCATCTTTGATGAGTCTCAAAACACTGCTCAAACATGCAATCCATTATACATTACTGGCTAAGAAGAAACATTGAACCTATGATTACCACTATTACTTCATTTGGACAGTCATTCCTTGATTGCATTTTCCTTTTCTAACACTACCAAAATCATTTGAAAAACCCTTAAGGTTAGAAAGGGGGTAAGGAAACTCACTGTTAAAATCCCCACTTTATTATGCAAGGTTTGAGCATTATTATCTTGTCATTTCTCAACCTCTTTTTTACTGTCACATCTCAAGTGATTGTCATTCTTCTTACCGTAGATTGCATTTACAAATGTCACTAAGCTACATAGTGTGCTTGTTATTGGCTACAATCTTTAGATTGCAAGATTTATCTATTAGCTACAATGTCTCAATCTTTTTGGTATTGCAACCTCACTAATCCACTAGAGTTATTGTTTATGTATCTAAGGATGCCTAGGGTTTGTACCTTAATCATACTCTTACCAATGCTTTTGTTGGTATTAAAAAATAACCTTAAATCTTGGGTCAGAAAATTAGTTGTCTTGAAAAAGTTGTGGTATGATCTTGGATTGTATACTAGAGTGTGTGGGAAGCTTGTGTTTGATCATTAAGGTATGTAAACCTGATCATGGAAATGTATCCTATATAGCATGGGTCTTGCTTTAATACTTTCCATAATGGTTATTAGCATATCACATTATTATAGTTTGTGGTACCCAAATATTGCATTCAAGTATGTAACAAACTTGGTTTGTAGTTTAAGCTATACACTTTTAAGTAACATTCATAAGGTTTATAAAATATTGATCACTCTCTAGAATAGCCCATTAAACATGGGTTGTGCTTGAATGCACTACATAATTGATATAACACAACCACTTTGCATATCAACCAGAGTTATAGGCTCTTTATTGCAATAAGAGGCAATCACTCTTGGATCATGTTATAATTACATCGTAACCTATTAAACTTGAGACAACCTAACTGCACCCAATGATGATTGACACCTACATTATACAACCTGAATTAACTACATTATATGAGTGCCTCCATTTCTATCACAACATAGCCACACTAAACTTGGGTCACACATGAATGCATCTTGTATTTGTTATAGCACAACTGTGCCACATGACCAATAGAGTTATGGATCACATAATTACAGTCACAAGAATTCGTTCCTTGGTTGTGATCTTATGGTGATTCCACACAACAAAATATGGACATGAAATTATCAAAACCCTAAACTTTTAAAAATGATATATGATGAGATGTTGCTTTAAAATATGATTTTCAAACCTGGAACTACAAATCTCACTTCACAACTAAATTCTGCATGTAACGCCCGCCGTGCAAACCCCAGAGAACACACACAATGCAAATAATTTTATTTTTTAAAATAATAAAAGTATACATGCAATAACATTAAACCATAACCACATAACATATTACATAGCATTAACACACTTGGTTCTCTGGGGCACGCGAGGTTACATCGCAACAACTAAACGGAAATAAAGATAACACTTACAACATGACCATTTACTTTATAATAACCATAAACAATGATACATCCCATAACCATGATGCGAACATAATAAACATCACATAATACATCCATAGTAAATCTCTTAATAAAGATACAAATAATCCTAACTATTACATCATCGTTTTAATGTTACATTACAATCTCTTGATAATTGAATTACATTGAAATTCCCAACATGGGGATTGATACAAGAATAAAGAAATATGAAATACAAGTGTATACTAGTACAAATCCACTGCGGAATGCTGTGAAGACAAGATGTTGATGGGGAACCCAACGGGTGCAGAGCACATTCCACCCAACCGTGTGAATTACAAGTAACTCACCCCCCATGCTCAGAGGTGACGAGGAAGTGAACCTGACCATGAATGTCAAACCGACTCAACAATATCATGATACAAAACAAGTACAACTCAAAGCATATGATGAACAACCAACAACGTTCACAAATCACATAACAAGTTAAAACTAAGAACCTCATCACTATAACATGAAGTACTACCAATTAACAATCATAAAACAAATTCACAAGAATCAAAAGCATCATAAAGATACAATATCCAGAGGCAACTACAACAAATCACAAGAGTGTCAAGTGGAGAGTGTCATCGCATAGCTCTCATGGGATTCTCCTGGCCCTTCCTCCAACTGAGGCGCCGACACCCATCTATGGATCTCCTGGCCCTTCTTCCTAACTGAGGCGCCGACACCATAGGGTAGCTAATGTGGAACCAATAATCTCTCATGAAGACGAGACTATGACTTTGCCGACCATGGCCTTCTCAGTCTATCACCAGTCTATGGTAGCCCTAATGCATAGCCGAGGAATCCAATGTTTTATTATCTTGTGTTTTTAAACTACCCAACCCCCTAAATTCTATTGTTTAGGTTATCACTTGTTTAACTACTCTTTCATGGGTTATCCTGAGCCCTTCCTCATCCTAAGGTGCCAGCGCCCACGAAGAGCCACTCTCCCTATGACCCCTAACATATCTCAAATTGGCAAGGGTTGAACTAAATCATATAAACATAATACTCAAATCCACACATGCGAGGTATTATTCCTCTCGCGACAACCTATAACAAACTATCATAAGAAAATGTTCAACCCTTCCAAGCATAAATCATTAAGCTTCAAAACCAAAGGTATAACTAAGATGAAGACAACCTCAAAACTAAATATGCCTCTGGACTAGGGTTACAAGACAAAAAGGGTTCCCACATAGACAACACAAAGTGATAAAGAAACATATAACATAACAGGAAAACTCACATCACATTTTGCAAGGTTGCACCAGTAAGGTTGATTCCCTTCCCAAATATATAACTCGATACAATTGTCTCAATAAAGCACACAATCACGACTAAAGGTGAAAACTTATCTAACATATTTGTTTAATCAAAACAATAATTACACAGTGCCTATTTTAAAAATATATAAAAATTACTTATTTAAAAACAAATTTGAACATTTTAATACAATTCAAAATTACATTCATAAATGTAATAAATTACATAAAAAAAATTAAGTAATTATAATTTCATTTGAATAAATAATATTAAATAATTATTATTTTTTTTTTTTAATAAAACACATTATAAGTATATTTCTAAAAAAAAAAATTAAAAATTAAAAATACATATTGAAATAAATATATATATATATATATATTGATTTAAAATAAAATAAAATTAAAAAAAAACTAAAAAACAAACGCATTAAATAAGACAAAGGGGTCGTAGCCCTTACTGCACGTAGCAGTCTTATTGACTGCTACGCACAGCAGTCATAAAGACTGCTGTGAGCAATACCCTCTGCAGGGGCGAGGTTGAGGGTACGGCTTCGGCCGTCCCTTCACCCTCCCCTACACATTAACCTTTTTATTTATTTTTTTATAAATATCATTTATGTGAAAATTTTGATATAAACCAACCAAAAATACATGATATAATTCAATTTCGGTACAAATTTATAAAGCCAAAACAAAACACATAAAACTTGATTTCTCAAAAATTTAAGCTTCGTCTGACAGTCGTACGGCCGACGGCCGACGCACAGTACTAACAAACTATTAAGATATATATATATACACCTTACTTGTATATAAATTAAAATCAGAGAGTATATTACAGAGAACTAAATAACTCCATTATATATATAAATATATTAAAAAATTTCAAACTTATTATTCCCTACAAGAAAGACTACCTTTTCCAAAATCTTCATATTGATAAATTGATTATTTCAGAGACAAAGGCCTTTTTTTTGACAAAATGGAACAGTTCAATACTATACATTTTCTTCTCTTTTCAAAAATTCTAGTCTGATATCTTTCACTAATTTTCAATTCAAACAACAGTTTTTTTTTATTCAATACATTTCTCTTTTCTAAATTTTTATCTCTTTCACCAAATAATCTAATTTCTTTTTTTTTTGTTTTCTTAAATTAGATGACCAGAGAGAAGGAGTAGGTTAAAACCTGGAGTCCTGCGCTTATTCGAGAACTTGATGAAGATTGTTTCCGACGGTCTTTACGAAAAGCTCCTCCTTCCTGCTTCAAATCTTCTCTGAATCGTCGTGCTCAAATCTCGAACCGATTCTCTGTTCAGAAAACTTCTCCAAAGCAACCCAGTAACAAATTTCCAATTCCTTTCAAGAACTTTCCTCAAATAAAACAAAAGAATCCAATATCCTTTCTAAATTTTTAGAATACAAAGCCAAAATCTTATTCAACTTTTGTAACAATCCTCCTCTCTATGTGTCTAAAACTCACAAAAATTCTTAATTAAATAAAAAGGTAATGTCCCTCTCTTCAAAAACTCTAAAAATCAAAATTAAAAGAAAATCATTCTTTAAAGAAAGCTTTTTAATTAGATCTGTATTCCTATTCGTTTGCACAAATTTTCATTCTTTTATTTGTTTTTATTGTTTTAATTTCTATTTTTGCAACTTTACTTGCACATCACATTACTTATTTAATTTAAATAAATTATCCTAATAATTATCCTCCACCAGATAATTGATTAAAATAATTAAGACACATTCAATATTTAATTGTCAATTAATTGAAATAGATGACTTTCAAAATACTTAAATCATTCAAATATTTAAATACAATTTAATCTTACATTAAAATAAATAATTATTTCAATCATTAAAAAAAATCATAACTTATAAAATGCTATCTTAAATAAAACATGACAAACACATAACACAAAACACAAATGATGACAATTACATAAAAATGAACAATACCAAACAAACGAGATGATCTGACATCATGGGACGGGATGACTTCATCGTCACCTCCATTTCAACATTTAACCATTGGGCTATTGGTGCTCGCCCTGTCCTGTCGAAGCAGGTGGAATCGAGACTTGTACCTGCAAATCCTGCATACAAACGAAGTCATGTACATGTGCATACACACACACACACACATATATATATATATATATAATCAAAGCATCAAATTAAAGTACTGCATTGTGAGAAAGAATTGCAACATAACAGGGCACTCGCGAACGAGTGATGCCATATTGTCCTTCATCACACCTATTCTAACAATTATAATATAACCAATAAATTAACATTTCTAACTAACAATCATCTCATAACATGTTTAATTACATCACTGCATCATATCATAATTCTGAAAATCAACTGATATAACCAACCATAATGTCATATGAAATAATCATGTCCATAATGAAGTAACAGCATCATCTAACATCTAACCAACCAAATCAAACAATAACAGTATCATCATAGTGTCTGAGTAGCAAAACAAAACATAGCACTACTAAGTCCAACTAGCAGCTAGGAGGGTTATTGCATTGCAAAAAGACAATGACTACCCTCAACCTGGCGATATCTTCTTGAATTTTTTCTAATTTTTTCAAGAAAAACATCCTTAGTTCTCCACAAATTGTCCAAGTAGAGCAAAACACTGTCACAATAAATCAGCAAACTCACTTTTCTTTATATCAGCCACAATTTTATTTTTTTCTTATTTTTCATGTTTGTCAAAATTTCGATGAATGTCAGAGATAAAATTTTAAAAAATTGAAAATTACACATCAAATTTTACAAGCACCCAATGATACATCAAATTATACATATTTCGTCAGAAATTTTCATTAGATTTTGCAGTCAAATGAGTTAGTGTATTATATTAAATATATATTATATTAATTATAATATGTATTATATAAAATTATACTTATTATTAATTATTAATTATAATAATTTTATATGTATTTAATAATTTTGTTAAAGAATATAATATATAATTATAATAAGTCAAATAATTATATAATTTATTATGTAAATATAGCTAATATATACTTAACTATATTGTAGAATATAAAACAATAGCTAAATGGCGCCAGAATTTTCAATTTAATTAACATACTCTAAAAACCTAGCTCGTCAAATTGGAGAAGTGAAAGGTCAATACTAGTTCCAAGGAAGAGAGGAAGAGTTTTGATCAAGAGTGAAAACAAAGTCCATACCAATGCCAAGGAAGAGATTGGATTAAAACAAGGTCAATACCAGCGCCGACAAAGAGTTTGGAGGAGTAAAAACAAGGTGAATACCAACGCTAAGGAAGAGTTTAGAGGAGTGAAAACAAGGTCAATACTAGTTCCAGGAATGAGATTAAAGGCACTCAAGGAAAATCCATGACCAAGGGACAATGAGCACTGTAAGTTTGGAACTCCCATTCTCTTTAACCTGCATTTTTCATGCCTAGTTTCCAATTTAGATGCAATCTTTACACATGCATAATAGGGATAATAGGAGCTTCATGCCTCGAACAAGGGTTTCAAATTTTCCTCAAACATTCGATGGGAGTAAATGTGGATCAACCTCTATGATATTGCACTCAAGTTTTGCACCTAGAGCACACATGCACAAAGATCATGAAAAAATATTAACAGACAGGATCACACAGGCAAAGAGATTCATGCCAAGGAGAAAAAAAACCTTAGATAAAAGCTTGTGGTTCACAAATGATATGCACAGAGATCAACCAAATACATGGTCCGCACCTGATTCTTCCAATGGTAAATGTGAATCTCCAAGTTCTTTGCAGATTGGCCTTTACTTCATCATGCACAAGCAACTTACAAACCCCACAATTTATATTAATAGCCTCAAAACAACAATGTACATAGGTAATTAAAACCCAAAACCTCTCTCAAGTGCATAAATACCTTGAAGAAGACATTGGTTGATATTTTATTTGTTCAATGCTTCACAAAACAAGATGGAAACACAAAACACATCCATATACACAACAAAAATTTGTATGCAATTTTTTTTAGGAACTTGGATCTTATGGCTTTCACAGGTACCCTAGACAAAGAGAATTGTCTACACAAAAGGAGGGATATTGAATGTAAACAAAAACACATTTTTAATTTAATTATGCAATAATACTAGGTCATAAATGAACCCATTTTGCTTTGATATCATGTTTGAGAACTCATAATTAAGTCCCACTAACTTTTGAGGTTCAATTTGTTGGTGGGAACATTTTATTCTTTGTTGTACGACCTACCTCAAATCTTATGTCCACAAATTTTCTAAAAACATAAAACAATAAGAAAAAATTTGAAGGTACAACTAAAAAGGGGTTATTTCCTTTTGGCCTCCTCCATCTCTTATATTTCAACATAGCATGGAATTATGCTTACATAACATAAACTCAAACATATGGAAGTTTATAGGGGAAAAGGAGCCCAATTATATGCTAGGCTAAGCTAGATCTAATGAATGGAAATAGAGGCATACAATTCTTCTTTAATATCTCCACCACAAACATATGCAAGGAAGGGTCTCCTCCCTTCTTGGTAGTGATAACCTCCTCCACACACAACCCTTAAAAATTATGAATAGAGGAATATAATCTTTGAAGAACTCAAAGTTGATTCTCTCTTACCTAATGCAATTAGTCATTTTATCCTTACAAACATTTATAGTGATTACTAGAGGCACATAGACCAATTCTTCATGATAGAAGAATTTGATCATACTTTTCCAATGATGGCATTATGAGAAAACCTTAGGTTAAATGAATAATTCTTAGCTAAGTTATTTAAATCATGTCCAACTGTATAAGAGAAGACCGTTGCTCTGTGTACTTGGATACCATGGAGAAAGGCTCTTTGGGCTCTTTCATCAATCAAGGTATTGTTAAATTTTAACACCTAAAAGTGAGAATGAAGAATCTTTCCTACAATGGTGACCAATTATGCTTCTCAACACCTAGATTACAAAATATTTGTCAATATCATTTCCATCACAATTAAACTTATTGCTTGAGATATATTCATATAGGTAAACAAATTATCTTTCTTGATAGTAGATACATTCTAGATAATTCAATTCTTGCATCAGAGATTGTTGAATGCGCCCAACAAACTACTCATGATGCCCTTACTATTAAGTTAAAACTTTAACAAGGCATATAATTGCATCAAATGTCATTTCATGACCTTTGAATGAAGAACCTTAATTCAAAAATGATGCCATGTCAAGACTTTAAAATGAAAATATTTTTTAATTTAAATATTTCATGTCCAAAATGCTTTATAAAAGTAACCTTTGCATGAAGGACCTTCAAATGAAGACCTTAATTCAAAGGTCTTTCATTAGAAAATCCTTCATCTAAAGGTTCATTTAATGCCATCCCATTATAGCTCTTAGATTTGTTAGAGATATTTTTGTTTCGAAGTAGAGATTGGACCATCAAATAGTGTCACCATGACTCTACCAAGATACCCATCAAATTGACAAACCTTGACTTACCCAAGCCTCTTTACCCCTAAAAGGCTTGTAGCCTTGCCCAATAGGATAGTCAAAATAAAATCCACATATAAGCTTCTATCAATCCCAAACCACTAAACTTAGACAAGTAATATATGCCCCTACAAATTCTCAAAACCTTATTTCTTGATAGTGGACAGTAAAAGAGAAATGGACCAAAACAACGCTACTCCAAGAGGCCTAATTGGCAAGCTACAACAAGATAGTTGACTATCTAGCCTCTCCCCTTCACCCCAAAGCCTTGAAATAGGTTCTTACAGGATATTTACACCCATGTCTATCACTCCTAAGTGCCTTCATAGTTAAAATCACCCTAAACAAAAAAAACTCAACTTTTTGCTTCACAATCTAGGCCTGTCACATGAGGATGCCAGGCCTAGAACATTGAAAAAATTCCTCCACACATCATCATGTTCTCTAGAACCCTAAAAATATGAAAATATACACAAATATCTTCCATCCCACCAAGAATTAGCATTATTACAATGTGGAGATGGAAGAAAGAGCCATTCTTCAGTCAAAACCCTAGTTTTGAGGGTTTTCATACAAGTTCCTACTAAAATGGTGATATCTTCTTTTATCCTCAATGAAAACTTGTAAAATCACCTCCAAAAGAAATCTAGGTCTTCCCTCTATCTAACCATAATAGGATTTCACCCGTACAGTACATATAGAGGCCATACCACGCAGTAGAACTCGAAATTTACACATATTTTCTAGAAAACAAAAAGATTTTGCATTAGAACTTCAAAATGATTTATCAACCCACATGCCTCGACCAAGAGAGGCTTATTTATATCTTCAACCAACCTTCCCAATGTCCCACAACTAAAATTTGAATTGGTTGTATGTTGGGAACTAACAAAACATCATTTAGACACCTAATTGCCTAGTTAAGGCAAGTTATTACAACTTCCACAAGCCCGAATACAAATAGCCTTCAAGAGGTGTCAAAAGGCATCAAAACCATTTCAAAACACCAAGGAAACTTCCCTCAAGCACTTTTTTGCATCATGACATTTTGATTCTTTAATTTTCCAAGGTGCACCAAGCTTACAAAGTGAGGATGGAGACCTTGTAATTACATTGAAACTTATCACCAAGACTCAAAACCTACTACAACCTTTGAAGATGGTCATTAGGACCTTATTACATCTTAGAAAACTTAACATCAAACAAGAAACAAAAAAAGGCCTCAAAGAGGCATGGAGACCCAAGGTGCCCCTGCACCAAACCAATGCCCATAACTGACTTACAAAAACAACCCATTACTTTGCAAAATTGCAATTTTGACAACTTTTAATGTCAAAAATTGCAATGGGATGGGAATACAATATGATAGAAGTGGGATAAGAAATACATCGTTTGAAGCATCAAACCAATATGCAAATATGAAATAAAGTGCTAACCCCTTAAACTGAAAAAGTTTATTTTAACTTTAAGTTTGTTGGGTAACCAATTTTGTTAAGTTATCAAATCCTACCATCATACATAATCAAAATGTTGTTTCAAATGAATATGAGCACTAACTTTCACTATTTGAAGATGTTGAAACCTTGTCATAGAGAACTAGAACATTGATACAAGCATTCATCCTACCTTAAAACATACCAAAAGTCTCCTAGAAATTAGACATAGGAAGATTTAAGATGACTTAAACAATTTTTATTGCCAAAGCATAAACTTATGATGACTTAACCAGTCCTAGTACACACTCCCTCCTTGTTAACCACTTAGACATATGGATTTTATTAGTGGAAAGATGAACCACCTCACACGTGCACCTGAATTATGTCTATTAGTGTTCTAATTCATCTTTTTCAAGACAACTTAAACCAAAATATTATGTATGGTGAAACCATTCTTCTGCACAATACATTTGAGGCCTTGGTTGTGTAACTGGTGGACCATAGTCACATTTAAGGCTAGTTACAAAGTTTAAAGTCATTAATTGCAAGGGACGGTCTCCTTCATACATTGATTTGATGTGTGATGGACACATTTGGACTGTAGTAACAATAACTTGCAATCTATCAAGACTTGATTACCTTATAACTAGTCAAATTCTAGCGATGAAATGATAGATTAATCATAATGTCACCTTGGGATCACATCACCATGAAATAACTTCATCCAACATCCTTATGAGTGCAGGTACCACCAAATAGGTATTTGTTAGATCTATCTTCCTTGAGTGATGGAAATTCAAGAAGAGAAGAGGAAAGCAAGACAAGTAGTAGGTCTAAAAGAGGGAGATCAACTAGAGGTCAAAAGATTAGAAGAAAATTTTGTAAACACATAGAATTCTTTTTTGCTAAAGGGGGGTCATGTTCGTATGATGATGAGATCATAGGTGACATTGAGGTTCCCTTGAGGTACAAACATCTACGAAAACAATGGATAGCCAAGGAACTCCCTCCAATAAACACTGATTTTTATGTCAACGAGAGGATATATCGCATAGCACCATCGTCGTTACATGGTTTGGGCCTATTTTGCATGGATGACATAAAGGTTTGTTACAAAAAAGTTACTGAAATGATGGAGTATGTTAGATCTTGTTATAGTTACAAAGATTGGATGCAACTGGTTTGATATACACGAAGTATGCATAGGTATGCACTGTTAGCAAATTATATACAACTAAAAGATAAGGATTAAAATAAAGGAGTGGTTATGTACACTGACAGAAGGCCAAAAGCATCAAGGAATATTGCAAGGTTTATAAACAGTACATGACCTGGGTCAACAAATAAGCAACCCAATTGCATATTCAAGGCGTGCAAGGGAAACTGTGTATTCATATGTGCGATAAAATCAATAACTACAGGGGAAGAGTTGCTAATTGATTACAATTTGAATTGCTTAGATACAAAAATAGTTACTATGAGGGTGGTACATACTATATACCATTTTACCCAACCTCCAATTAATGACTGCAATATACCTTTTTATTAATTTTTTTTTTTTCATAAGTCTATTGGTTTCATTTCAGTAATGTTTTTTTTATATTTAATTTTTGTCACAGCGGGACACTGATCATATGGGGAAGGCTCCGACCTAGACCACAGATCGTGATGCATCTTTAGGTGCTTCTACCTGACAGGTTTACCTCATTGTAATTGTACAAATTAGATACGAGAAATTTTTTTTATTATTATGTTTTTTTCATAAGTTTATTGTGTTAATTTTGATAATGTTTTTAATATTCTTGTTGTAGTCGATTGATCGGGGAAAGGCACCAATAGTAGAGGAGAGCATCCATAGGGTCAAGGTTCACTCACTGTTATTGGTTGATGCCATCACATATTCAAAAAACCCTCTTGATATGATAAGGAAGACACAAATAAAATGCAATGAAGAAATCCTTCAATTGTTATTCATAGTGTCTCAAATAGATGAGATAAGAGAGAGGGCTAAAATATTGACTAAGAGATTACAAAACTTAAAAATAAGTTTTCATGAGGTCTTTAATTATAAAATAAGTTCATTCATGGTTTTATATTTTGTACTCTTTTATGTCATGAACTAAAATATGTGTTGTTTTTATAGGATTTATTGCATCCTCATGATGCTACTGGCCATGATTAGGGTACTATAGGTGCTGCCCACGAAGTAGGGGTTGGTACAAGTGTCCATCTTGATCTTCCTACACATACATCACATCATTTGACCCCATCATTCATCCCTATATTGTCAATTGAAATGTCGACAACACATAGCATGTAGGAATCGGGTAGTACTGGTGATGTTTTAACAACATTTCCTGGATCTTCCCATATTACTAGTACGAGAACATTGTCAGTCACATTTGTGGTGATCGAGGATATTTTTCCCATAAAGATAGAGAAGGTCCCAATTAATTTAAAATGTTTTAATTATTATTATATATAATCCAATTGAAATTTACTTATTGATCACTCTTTTTAGAGAAATGATCCAATGATCATTTTGAAGGAAATGATGTTTTTTTATAAACATCTAGGTGATATGACATTGAAGCTCTTTAGGCCCACCATACGTACACGGTGGAATGCCCAAAATCAAGATTTAAAAGATGAGCTCATTAACTGTTTAGTTGTGTTGTTTGGTGATAAAACATTTGACCGAACCAAGGTCCTTAAGAAATCTGGGACCTATCTAAAGTATGTGAGGGACCAATATAGGTCACATTTATAGAAGAACAAAAAGTATGAGCATCCCCCCATGATTCTGGAGAGGGAGTGGAAGGACTTGGTTTCAGATGGAAAGGACATCTGGAAGACTTACATAACATATAACTCTATTTTCTCAAAATCACGAAAGAGGGAGATTTCATAACAAAAAGAAAAATTAGGCAAATTATTATCCTACTTTAGGATTTCCTAAATCCAAGCAAGGCGATAACATATTGCATATAACAATAAAAATAATTAACATTATTTGCAACTACTCAAAAGTAATTAAAATTACATTGGCAATGTTTAAGGAACTTAAACTAATAATTTAATTCCATTTTCTCCAATTACACATAATAAAAAAATCAACTTTTTAAATAAAATCATTTATTATAAAGTCAAAAAAAAAAACCAATCAATTATAATAAAAACAATCATCTTAAAATCCATATATTTAAATCTATAAATATTATTTAAATATATATTTAAAAAAAACATTTTTATACTCCCAATCATTTAAAATATATAATATATATTATAAA
Organism: Sequoia sempervirens; assembly: GCA_007258455.2. Classification (NCBI taxonomy): domain Eukaryota; kingdom Viridiplantae; phylum Streptophyta; class Pinopsida; order Cupressales; family Cupressaceae; genus Sequoia; species Sequoia sempervirens. The sequence continues at coordinate 22,373 of VDFB02321056.1, forward strand.
AATAATATAAAAATATATTATATATATTAAATTTATTTAATTAGTTTACAAAAAACATATTAAATATATATATATAATAATTAAATATTATACATATAATATATATCTATTATATATAAATATATATATATAATATTAATAATAAATAATAATAAAAAAAAAGTTTTATATGTGCTGAAACCCCCAAAAAGGGAGGGAACGCAGCCATAGGTTGCACCCAACCTCCCCTGTGGAGGCGGCACTGCCACAGCAGTGCCCTCCACTAGGGGGCAAGGCTGTGCAGCCATGACTACCTTCCCCCCTCCACACAAAATATATATATATTTAATTAAATTTTTAAAAAATGAAATTTCCCCGGTTAATGTTCTGACGAATTTTCTCATAAAATTTTGACTATAAAGTTTTTTTTAAAACAATTTTTTTTCAAAAAGCACAAAAATTATATTTATAATATATGTATGTATGTATATATATATATATATTAATACAAAATATATATATACATATATATTTATAAATATATACATAAATTTCCATTTTACAATTAATTTGAACAATTTTTCTATAGAAAAAGAAAACAAACAAACAAATTATAGAGGCTCTCTTCTTCTTTTTTCTTTTGTTCACAAAATTTACAGAGGAACTCTATCTCCACAAATTCATAGAAGAACTCCATTTCCACCATTTTAACAGAGATTGGCAAGGATTTATGTTGGTCTCATTTTTTTCTTCTATTGAACAAAAATGATTTGCCAGAATTTTCTGTTGTTTTCTTTTTCCATTTTCTACAAGAATCTAGATCTTTACCAAGATTTCAATAGAGGTTTTTTCAAAATTTGATTTCAAGCAAGTTTTCAAAATTAAAAATGCAAATTTTCAAAACTATCAAGCAAGAAAAAACCTGTGATCTGAAGATTGAAGAAGAGTTTGAAGAAGAAAAGTTGAGCTTCCCTGCAAGATAATTTTTTCAAAGCTTTTCCAAAATCCTCACCCAAATCCAATAATGCATAATCCAAACATGAAGAACTTCCTTTCCTTTTAACAACAATATTTTTTTTAAAATCAAATATCTTCCCCAAATTTAGCCAACTTTCCCCAAAATATCCAATCCACCATAGTTATTACTCCCTCTATACAATTTGGAGATATTTTGTTTTTTTGAAAATTTAAAACTAAAATTTCTTTTCAACATGACTTTATTACTTTTTTAAAAATTTCTCCTTCAAAATGAATTTAAATGTTTTTTAAAAAATTTCATTTCCAAAAAGAATTTAACTTTAAAAATTTCTTTCCAAAAACCTTTAACACTTTTAAAATTTTCATTTCAAAAAGAATTTAACAATTATAATTTCCAAAATGAATAACTTGATTTAATTCCACACAATTAATTTAAATAATCAATAAAATAAATCTAATCCAAGATTAGATTATTTTATTAATTAAATTAAATTAATTAATAAATTATATAACATTTCTAACATTATAACTAGATAAATTTAATAAACAACTTAAATACATAAAGCCATTTATTTACTTTTTCCAAATTGCCATTAAATAAAATCGAGAGATGAACAACAAAGAAGCAACTTAACCCGACTAAAACCCGACGACACACTATGACTAGGGTGATGACTTGGCACGAAAAACCTAGCTACTATCTCCCAATCGAATACTGTTGGCCAATGGACATGCTCAAACTTGTGAAACCAGGTGGAGTCGATGTCCTGTACCTATCAACCTACGAACAAAGAGTATATCGAACATGCATATATATAATATAATAAAACACACTGTGAAGAGGAAATCTCATAATCATAGGGTGCTCGCAAGCAAGTGGTACAATCCCATCCCCTTCACCAATATAGTATTACTAACTGACAAATCTAACATCAATAATACAATCAAAAGCATAAAGCATCATTAATTCAAATATCTGCTAAGCTAATTCAAAGCATACCATAATAATAATATCAAAATAAAATACCATCACATCAAAATATAACATTCACATCACTTTACAGTTTGCAGTCAAATAGTAACCAAGTACCATAGTCAAAGTATAAACATAAACAAACATAACAAAGAAAAACAATGTACAATCCAAAGAGCCAAAATGGAGGGGTGCTACATCCTCCCCCCTAGGGTCAGGCTTACTCCTAGAATCCTGCGAACAAATAGAGATAGAACTCCCTCATTCTAGCTACATCTTCCCAAGTGGATGACATGTCATCCCTAGGATCCCACTGGATCCTAACCTGATCAATATCTCGCCCTCGAAGAGCAAGCGTTCTACACTCCATTACAGCCACGGGCTCCAAAGCCAGCTGCTCATCCTCTACCTGTACTGCATTCCAATCAAGTACATGAGAAATGTCTAGATGGTACGGCTGAAGAAATGAAACATGAAAAACATCATGAATATGCGAGAGACTGGGCGGTAAAGCAAAATGGTAAGCAACTGGACCAATCTTCTCAAGTATCTTGAAGGGTCCGACAAAGCGAGGTGCCAACTTAGAGCCCTTCCCATAATGGATTGGACTCTTTCACGGACGCACATGCAAGAAAACTCTATCACCCACAGAAAACTGACGATCCACCCTATGCGCATTTGCATACTTCTTCTGCCTATCCTGCGCTGCCACCAAGTGCTCTCTAATCTTATCCACCTATTGCTCCATATCCTGCAACATCTTAGGACCCAAAGTTACTCTATCCTCAAGTCAATCCCAACTCAAGGGAGTGTGACATGGTCGCCCATACAATGCCTGGAATGGAGGCATGCCAATAGAACTCTGGAAACCATTATTATATGTGAACTCTACCAAATAGAGATAATCTTCCCATCATGTCTGCTGGTCCATTACATACATACATAACATGTCCACAAGGATCTAATTGACCCTCTTAGTCTGTTCATATGTCTTTGGTTGGTAAGTTGAACTGAAGTTCAACTGTGTCCCCATCCCATGTTGTAATGAAGTCCAAAGAGCCGAGGTGAACAATGGATCCTTGTCAGAAATAATCCGACACAGAATACCATGTAGCCTCACTATGTCCTCCATGAACACTTTGGCTATGGACGATGCAGTATAGGAAGAGCGAATAGGTGAGAAGTGTGCCACCTTCATCAACCTATCAACTGTCATTATAATTGCATCATGTCATCTCAAAAGGTTGGGTAAACCAACAATGAAATCCAATGAGATTATATCCCACTTCCACTTTGGTACTAAATACAGTTGCAAAAGCCCTGCTGGATGTTGGTGTTCAGCCTTCACCCACTGACACTCGAGACATCGTGACACATAATCCACAATATCATGTTTCATCCCTGGCCAGAAATACAACTGACGCAGATCTGCATACATCTTCTTCACCCCTAGATGGGATGAATAAGGTGCACGATGTGCTTCAGTCATGACCAGGGTGCGAAGATCACCTGATGAAGGAATGTATATGTGTCCCATGTGCCTCGATATCTCATCTGAATCCATAGAATATCCTGTATACCTACCCTTAAGGGGTCTACCTGCCTCAATCTTCATCCTAACCTCCTAATACCAACTATCCATTGGAAGGGTAGAAAGAGTCTGACTCTAAAAATCTACAACAAGAGTCAACTCAAATATCTCATGTCTCCTCCTACTGAGTGCATCTGCTACGACATTCTCCTTTCCCTGGATGTACTTCACTTCAAATTCATATTCGCAAAGAAACTCCACCCAACGCCTCTACCTAGTATTAAGGTTGGGCTGCATGAAAATATACTGAAGGATTTTGTGATCACTGTGCAACTCAAACCTATGGCCAAGAAGGAAATGCCTCCATCTCGTCAATGCATGTACAATTGCCGCTAACTCAAGATCATGTGTGGGGTAGTTCAGCTCATGATCCTTGAGCTTCCGTGACTAGTATGCAATGTCATGACCCTCCTGCATCAACACTACACCTAATCCCTCCAAGGACGCATCTGTGCAAACTACAAAGTCCCCAGTTGGATCAGGTATCACAAGTATTGGTGCACTAGTTAGCTTCTCCTTAAGATTCTAAAATGTTGCCTCACACTTCTCTGACCACTCACACCTCTTCCCTTTCCACTGGAGGGAGGTGATAGGATAGCCTATTCTTGAAAAAACCTACACAAAATGCCTGTAATAACCCGCTAGCCCCATAAAGCTACATATCTTTGCCACATTTTTGGGCGCTGGCCAATCTGAGATCACTTGGATCTTTGCAGGATCCACTGAAATACCTTCCCCTGAGATCACATGACCAAGGTACTGGACCTTAGTCTTGAAGAATTCACACTTCAACAAGTTAGCATAAAGTTGATTATCCCATAAGCACTATAATACCTGCCACAAATGTTCATCATGCTCTTCCACTGTCCTAGAGTATATCAAAATGTCATCAAGGAACACAAGGAAAAATTTGTCTAGGTACCTATGAAATACCCCATTCATCAGACTCATGAACAAAGAGGGTGCATTCATCAACCCAAATGGTACTACTATGAACTCATAGTGACCATACCGCATTCAAAATGCTATCTTATGGATGTCTGATTCGAAGATGTGAAGTTGATGATATCTGGACTTAAGATCAATCTTTGAAAAGATCGTGGCACCCTTGATTTGATTGAATAGATCATCAATCCTAGGAAGCGGATATCAATTCTTGATGGTCACTTTGTTCAACTATCGGTAATCAATACATAACCGAAGTTAACTGTCCTTCATGAAGATAACTAGTGCTCCCCATGGAGAAACACTAGGGCGAATAAAACCTTTCTCTAACAACTCCTCAAGCTGCAATCGAAGCTCTTTCAGTTCTTGGGTGGTCATACGATAAGGAGCTCGTGAAATGGGTTCTGATCTAGGTACAAGGTCTATTTTGAAGTCTATATCCCTCTGAGGTGGCATCCCTGGAATCTCATTTGGAAAGACATCATAATACTCCTGAAGAATGGGGTGACTATCAAGAGAGAATTTCTCTTCTCCACCTCCTAAATCCAAATTATCCACTGTAACAGTGAATAACTGGCAACCCTAACGCACACACCTTCTCAACTGCATAGCTGAGATGACCCTCAAGGAAATCGGCCTCTGAACTCCCACTATCTCTACTTCTCTACCAGATTCCTCAATGCATCTAATCGACTTACATCAAAAATCTATGACCGCACTATGCACCTCTAACCAATCCATCCCTATGACAATGTCATAAGAACCCAATGGAATAACTTGGAGGTCCAATGTAGTATGAAGAGGTCCAACCTCCAATCTACACTCTGGTACAAGGGAATGGGATGCAACTCTCACACCTGAGGCTAGCTCAACCTGCCACCTATTGACTTGCCTTACCGCACCCAGTCTACATCATGACACGACAGAAGAAGAAATGAAGGAGTCTGACATTCCAGAATTTAAAAAAATGGTAACAGGATTACCCAACAACATACCATATGTCTCAACAACGGTACCCTGATGCTCTTCCTGGCGGTTATCAACCGCTGCAAAAACATAATTCCCTTGGCCTGTATCTCCAACTGTCGGCTCAAATGTCACTGGTCCCTGAGAAAACCTAGATGTGCCCCTGTTGGGACACATTCTAGCTATATGACCCTGCTGGTTGCATGCGAAACACCTAGTACCTCTGCCATAGCCCCTGCCTCTAGGTGGTGCGCTAGACTGCTATGCACTACCCCTAAAAGTGGACTGAGAACTTTGCACTGGCTGATCAAAGCTGAAGCATTTTATATGCCTCCAGTTCATATCCCCATACCTCTGCTGGAAACCTTTACGTTTCCCTTGAGAAACCTGCTGCTATTGATGACCACTCTGTGACGGTCCCTATTGAGCTCTGGAAGGTGCACCTCCTTGAGGTTGACCTCCTCTAGTACTAGACCCTGTTGCCGAACTTCTGCCTATCTGAACACCCATGTGGCCTCTTAGTGCCATGGCCAGATTCTCCTCTACTAGATGTGCTTTTTCCACTGCTGCCTCCATGGTCTTGGGTTCAAAAACCCTCACACCTCTGCTAAGATGAGCATTTAAGCTCCTGACAAAGTGTTGGACCAACATCCCCTCATCGTCTCCTACCCCTGCATACTGTTTGAGCTCATAGAAGCGTCGCTCATACTGCTCAACTGATAAGGCCAACTGATGCAAAGTGTGAAACTCAACCCCTCAACACTGACGCCAGTGCTTGGATAGTAAATGAGCTCTAAACTACTCTAGAAAAATCTCGCAAGATACAGAGTTGATGTCAATGTGGAGCTTTTGTTCCTCCAACCTCCACCATGTGGATGTGAATCCCCACAGATGCATGATAGCACACCGTGCTTTGGTATTGCTGCCATAAGGATGCATCTTAAAACACCTATCTAGGTCTATAAGCCATGTCTCAGCCTCTAACCCAGTGCCTGCTCCATCATACAATGGTGGACGTGCCCTGAGTATATCTCTCATATGCATCTATGATTGAGGTGGAACTTCCCTCTTAGTAAGATTACCCTGAACCATGGCCTACCTTTGACCAAGGAGAACTAATTCCTCCTCAAGTGCTCTATGCGCAGCCTTTGTCCCTGGAGGATTCTACTACTAATCTATACCCCCTAGAACATTTTGTGATGCCTAATGTTCTTCCTGCTCTGGAATAAGTGGAACAAGAGGAGAGTCATGCTAACTCCCATCATGACTGCCTACACGACCATGTCCATGACCTCTACCTCTTATGCATATGGGAGGCATAATCTTGCATAGACACATCAAGGTATTAGGCAAAGTACACAACTTAAAACCTACACAACTAAAAGCTTAATGGGTTCATCATAATCCTAGAGTACCAAATGTTTAAACTTGGGCTCTAATACCATGTGTAACGCCCCACCACGCAACCTTAGAGGAAGTTGCAATTAACTACTCAAACATACTAATTTTTTATTTTTTTTTAAGTACAAATAACATTAAATTTCACTACCCATTGCCAACAACCTCTAAGGTTACGAGACTGAGATTAATTAAAATCCCCAAACAAGAAACATGAATTGAAACCATAACATTTAATTACTTAAAGAATTAAGAACTCATACATTCCATACATGATAAATTACATCAAAGCATAAGAGATACCACATGTTTTCAAATAACATAATCTAACAATAAGATTACAAATCTCATTCCCCAAATGAGGTAAATCCAATAAACATGGTTACATAATACATCTTCCACCTCAATAAAAAATGAGGGGTAATAAATTACAAGTTTCCAACTAAAACGAATAAAGCATGAAATGAAATTGATTCCCACAAGTTCTCCAACTGGAAATCTTGTCCACACGAACAAGAAGAAGACCCAACGGATTAAGGTGCACATTCCACCCAACCATGTGCTACCCGAAAGCTCACCCCCTATGCTAGTAGATAGTAACAAGGATTCCTAGATAAGACAATCTAACTCTAGATATAGGCTAAAACACAACTGATTTGAATCAACTACAAATACAACATCATTTAACACAAAGGTTATAATGCTTCCAGAGTTAAACAATCAATTACATCACTGATACAAACATACTGCTGACTTAGGATAAGTGTCATCACAATGTTACATGGGATATCCTAGTAAGTCTTCTTAGGTCTCGGCCCCCATCTCGAGATAACCTAGAAACCTCTAACAACTCTCGGCCCCTCATGCAACCCAATGCGGAATCAGTTATCTCTCATAAAGACAAGATAAGGATCTTGCCATTCTAGGCCTTCTCGTTCCATCCCAAGTCTATACAAGCCCTTGCATCCATGAGCGAGGAAAAATTAATCTTGTTAAGTGTTTGTACTACCTAACCTCTAATAAGTTTATTTTCGTTATCACTGGATTAACTAACTTACAATGAGTTACCCTGACACCACTTTATGTGTCGGCCCTCATTGCAAGCCACTCCTCTAAGACAACACGTGGAATAACTCCACTACCCATGGGTACACAAGTGTGACCTAATGATATTAAATCCCTATCCACGACATAAATTCAACACATCCCATTCATGATAACTGAGTATATAACCAGATCCATTAAGACGCACTACCCAAGGAAATTCAAAGGTTGACTGTGACACATTACGACAACCCACATGGATAAATGAAAACCCCATCTGGAAGACTTACATAACATATAACTCTATTTTCCAAACATCACAAAAGAGGGAGATTTCATAACGAAAATAAAAATTAGGCAAATTATTATCCTACTTTAAGATTTCCTAAATCCAAGCAAGGTGATAACATATTGCATGTAACAATAAAAATAATTAACATTATTTGCAACTACTCAAAAGTAATTAAAATTACATTGGCAATGTTTAAGGAACTTAAACTAATAATTTAATTCCGTTTTCTCCAATTACACATAATAAAAAAAATCAACTTTTTAAATAAAATCATTTATTATAAAGTCAAAAAAAAATCCAATCAATTATAATAAAAACAATCATCTTAAAATCAATATATTTAAATCTATAAATATTATTTAAATATATATTTTAAAAAAACATATTTATATTCCCAATCATTTAAAATATATAATATATATATTATATATATTAAATTTATTTAATTAATTTAAAAAATCCATATTAAATATATATATATATATATATAATATATATATAATAATTAAATATTATACATATAATATATATATAATATTAATAATAAATAAATAAAAACAAAAGTTTTATATGGGCCAAAACCCCCAAAAAGAGAGGGAACGCAACCATAGGCTGCGCCTAGCCTCCCCTATGGAGGTGTCGCTACCTATGGCAGCGCTTCCCCCACACACAGTGTGGGGAGCGCTGCCACAACAGTGTCGTCCACTAGGGGGCTCGACTGTGTAGCCACGGCTATGTTCCCCCCTCCACACAAAATATATTTTTTTTTATTAAAATTAAAAAATAAAATTCCCATGTTAATGTTCTAACGAATTTTCTCATAAAATTTTGATAGTAAAGGTTTTTTTTAAAACAAAAATTTTCCAGAAAGCACAAAAATTATATTTATAATATATGTATGTATATATATATTTTAAGTATATATTTATAAATATATACATAAATTTGCATTTTACAGTTAATTTGAACAATTTTTCTACAGAAAAAAAAAAACAAAAACAAACAAACAAATTACAGAGGCTCTCTTTTTTTGTTTTGTTCAAAAAGGAACTCTATCTCTACAAATTCACAGAAGAACTCCATTTCCACCATTTTAACAGAGATTTGCAAGGATTTTTGTTGGTCTCATTTGTTGTCTTTTTTCAATTTTTTTTCTATTAACCAAAAATGATTTTTCAGAATTTTTTATTGTTTTCTTTTTCCATTTTCTACAAGAATCTAAATCTTTACCAAGATTTCAATACAGGTTTTTTCAAAATTTGATTTCAAGCAAGTTTTCAAAATTAAAAATGCAAATTTTCAAAACTATCAAACAAGAAAGAACCTGTGATCTAAAGCTTGAAAAAGAGTTTGAAGAAGAAAAGTTGAGCTTCCTTGCAAGATAATTTTTCCAAAGCTCTTCCAAAATCCTTACCCAAATCCAATAATGCATAATCCAAACATGAAGAACTTCCTTTCCTTTTAACAGCAATATTTTTTTTTAAATCAAATATCTTCCCCAAACTTAGTCAACTTTCCCCAAAATATTCCATCCACCATAGTTATTACTCCCTCTATACAATTTGGAAATATTTTGTTTTTTTCAAAATTTAAAACTAAAATTTCTTTTCAACATGACTTTATTACCTTTTTAAAAATTTCTACTTCAAAATGAATATAAATGTTTTTAAAAAAAATTCATTTCCAAAAAGAATTTAACTTTAAAATTTTTTATTTAAAAAATAATTTAACAATTATAATTTCCAAAATGAATAACTTGATTTAATTCCACACAATTAATTTAAATAATCAATAAAATAAATCTAATCCAAGATTAGATTATTTTATTAATTAAATTAAATTAATTAATAAATTAAGTAACATTTCTAACATTATAACCAAATAAATTTAATGAACAACTTAAATACATAAAGCCATTTATTTACCTTTTCCAACTTGCAATTAAATAAAATCAAGGAGAGATGAACAATAAAGAAGCAACTTAACCCGACTAAAACCCGATGACACACTATGCCTAGGGTGATGACTTGGCATGGAAAACCTAGCTACTATCTCCCAATCGAATACCATTGGCCAATGGACACACTCAAACCTATGAAACCAAGTGGAGTCGATGTCCTATACCTGTCAACCTGCAAACAAAGATTATATCGAACATGCATATATATAATATAATAAAATACACCGTGAAGAGGAAATCTCAGAATCGTAGGGCGCTCGCAAGCGAGTGGTACAATCCTGTCCCCTTCACCAATACAATATTACTAACTAACAAATCTAACATCAATAATATAATCAAAATCGTAAAGCATCATTAATTCAAATATATGCTAAGCTAATTCAAAGCATACCATAATGATAACATCAGTGTAAAATACCATCACATCAAAATATAACATTCACATCGCTTTACAGTTTGCGATCAAATAGTAACCAAGTACCATAGTCAAAGTATAAACATAAACAAACATAACAAAGAAAAACATTCTACGATCCAAAGAGTCAAAATGGAGGGGTGCTACAAGGACATGAAGATTTCGTTCCAACATGGCTATGAATTCGTGGTTGAACACCTAAGATTTTTGACTAGGCCAACACAATCTTCCACTGCATCTGACACGCAGGTAAATAAACTCAATAAAGTTTATTTAAAATTGAATACTTGTGCAATCTATTCAATATTAATTTCCACCATAAAGTAATTATGTGTCTATTTTTTTTAAATAGACAAGCAATGATAATACTGCACATGACATTGGAATGCATCCTGGTGAGGGTGGAGCACAACCTGCAGATGAAGGTCATGGTGTGCATCCTGGTACTGGATGTATTCATGTGCTATACAAAACACAGTATGGATTAATACAATAAAACATGTTTAATTGCAATTGGTGTATTAATTAATGTAACCTTTCATGTTTCAACTTTAGAGCATGTAGAGCGTGATCAACATGCTGAGCATGATCAAGCTAGAGAAGATTAGGAAGCCCCATCAGGTAAAGAGGACCACTCTAATGTTCTTTTAAACATATTTAATTGCAATTGGTGTATTAATTAATGTAACATTTCATGTTTCAACTCCAGATCAAGATTTAGAGGGTGTTCAGCATGTTGAGCATGAGGCTATAAGACAAGATCAGGAACATGATGTGGCCCCATCAGGTAAAGAGCACCACTCTAATGTTCTTTTAATTAATGAAATACTTGTAACAATAATAACAAAACATATCAATTTAACATTTCTTTGTTATTGCAAAAAACCCCCCCTTGCAACGGCCTCCACATCATGATCAGTACACGACTAGGCATACATTAAGATCACGAGCAGAGGGCAGAACAACTAAAGGGGGGACAGATGATTTAGAAAATGATACTCCCACTTCATCTTTTTTTATCTTCAAAAAAGAAAAAAGAAAAAAAGTTATTGTAATCATATTATGACAACCATATTTTTTATAATATGTAATAAGTAAATGAATGAATGTTATATATTATTAATGGATGAATGAATGAATGTGAATATGTTAATGGATGAATGTTATATGTTAATGGATGAATGTTATATGTTATTAATGGATGAATGAATGAATGTTATATGGTATTAATGGATGGATGAATGATTAATGTTATATGATCAAGTATGGGGAATTGAGAGTGATGTGAGGTGGGGGGAAGGGGCCAAATGAGTTTCCACCGTCACGTGGTTGGCCCTGTTAAGTAGAGAATATTAAACTATTCTTGAAATAAAGAGAAGCTCAATCCAACTACATCCAAGTATCTTTTTAATTCCTCTATCTTTCATCAATCTCTTTACTATTTGAACCTCATACATACGTTTTACATGAAGAACCCATTATTGTGAAATGTGCCTCTAGTTGAGTAAATTGAATCCATGCTCTACATCATAATTTGAAGTTGTTTCCATTCCAATGTTTTGAGTTTAGTTTGTTTGTATGGATTTTTATGAATACCACATTGTGTTGTGTGTGGATTTGGTTTCAAAGCTCTATTTCTTTTATTTTTAGTGGTGACATAACTCTAAAATTTGACTTTTTGTGCAGAACAGGTTAGAGGAAAAATTGACAGCTCTGAAGGGTTTAGAGGCTTGATTGAGATAGATACATGGATATTTGGATCTTGTTGTTGATGGGAGGCTTCCACTTAACTATGAAATTTTGTACCATCTGTAGGTATGCAAAAATTTCTCTACTTACATTCATTCAACTTACTATCTTCCTTACCCTTGTTAAGCCACAACCATAACTAGCACACTATCATAATGCTTCAATCTCAGTCATTAATCTTTGTCTTGAAAAAAAGGATAACAATCATTAAAAAATTACTAAGGGTAAACATATTTCATAAAGAACTATGGAGAATAAGCCACAGTCTACCAATCCATTAGAGACTCACAATGCATAAAACCGTTGAAAATACATCACAGTCATAACCTTTGCTAAGGGCACAAGATAGTATTTTGGATTGTTTACAAATTCTTATCTATGATCACTTTCCATGTCTTGAAATTTAGCCTGTGAAACCTAAGACTCATGTCCTCATATGCTTCATGCCTCCAAGTCTATCCACAAAAATTTCATGGCACAAGTCTTTCCACAAAAAAATTCATGCTCTATGACTCCTGCTCTATGATTTGTTTTCTTGCATTTGTTCTCTAAACATTGTTCCTTTTGTATGTCATTGCATCAAAAACCTGATTAGAGAACCATTCACATCCTCTACTTTACAACATCAAAACCTGATTAGAGAACCATTCACATCCTTTACTTTACATCATATCATTATGCATTACAATTGTATCCCTTCAAGGAAAAAAAATCAAACACCTATACCAAATCACCAAGGCACATTAACAACCATCTATACCTTCTCACTATAACCAATTATCAGACCTTCAAGACAATAGGTTCATCATCTACTTCACAACTCTATCCATTCCAATTTATTGTCCTTTTTATAGTCAAGTCATCATTCATGCATATTATATTCACCATACCTAAATCATTAAAAACAACATACATTGCCTTCTATACCTTATCCTTCACCAAAAAACTAGGCCATGTTTAACAAACCAAATGCAATTTCTAAATTTTCACTATGGTGGTAGATAAATGATTCTTTTTTCTTCTATTCCACAACATTAAGTAAAAAATTTGAAACTAGAAATACCCTGCTGCCTCCATGTGCCAAGACAATTTCTCCAATATAGACTTATTGGGTGTCACCAATATAGAAGAAAGTCACCAATATAGAAAATTTATGCAATCATCCCACAAAATATTCTTTATTCTGAGTCATCTTGAGTTTTCCTATAGAAATAATGGTTTTTCTATGTGATTATGAGATCATCAAATCATTGAGCGCTGCATCCACAGTTCTAATATCAATGTTGTAGGATTCGAGATTTTTTCCTTATATTTCCATAGGTATTTCTTTAGTCCTCTCAAATTTATGCATTCATGTGACATTTGAGAGGGTAACTCCATAAAGGTTTTGTCACAATTGAAGAATAATGCATTAGCTTATGTCCATCATGAAAATAACAAGGGTTATTATGGGGAAATTTGATAGGAATTGAGTAGATCCCAGAGTATGCTACAGGACTTCATACTAAAACCTTGTTCATGATAGAATATTCTTGTTTTGTGACATGGAAAGAATACATTAAGTGATTGACAGACCAAGGATAGTGAAGTATGTAGGAATATATTAAAGGGAAGTGATCAAGCATCTACTACTATGGAAAGGCCAAGAGACATAGGTGGGTAGATATCTTAAGCACAAGTTGGTGACAATCAAGATAAGGAATCAATGTTAAAAGATAGAGCATCTAGTCCATTAGAAATCATTGGATAGTCATGAATGCCAAATGATCATTAACAATGTCAAGGGCTAGTGACTTCAGCTCAAGAGATAGTCATTTAAAATACATGTCAAGTGGACTGTGCAAAGATAATTGAAGGTAGTGAAAAGTGACAAGTGTAGTGTCAAATGAAAGAGACAACCATTTCTTAAAACTAGGGATAATCATAACAATAAGTTTAATACTCACCATAAAATGACGACGAAACAATAATGTAAGGATAGTCATGATAATGTTTAGTACAATGACCATGAATGCAAATTTTAGGATAGCCTTGGTCCATTAAAGGCAGTCATAGGAAGGACAAGTCATGACTGTCCTCAATGATGAGTAAGATTTAAAGTAGTCATATCATCATGACTGTCTAGACATATTGATAGTGATAAAGATTCCATTTGATGCAGGACAATAGTAGATAATAGCAGAAAGGTAGTGAATTATTTGATAGAATACTTTGGTAGACATGTATGAAAAATTTCGTAGCATAGACAAGGCAGTGAACTATTTGAAAATTTTCCTGAAATAAATGTGGTCTCATGGAATGCCATGACAAGCTAATGCAATTGGCAGTTGCTCCTAGTTATTAGTTACACAATGTGAAGTAATTGCATAACTACTTAGGTTGACCATAATAAAATATATTATAATTTAAATTTCATCATCTATCAACATCTAGTTATTAGTTATGCAATGTGAAGTAATATTGTGAGTTTGAAAGGTGTGCAATGCAATGAATGTAATCAGCGATATGAATATAAACTACAAAAATCTATTTTCTACAATTCATTAGTTAAACTCTTTATTTTATTTTTTATTCTATTATCTAATTGAACATATGTTCATGTGGGGAACATGATAAGAGAGGCATGACTGCAGCTTTTGAAGGTCCATTATAGACTCTTCATAGGTATGTCTACTAGGGTAGTTGCCACTACAACATATTGGAAGCCTAATTTTTAGATTGCTTCATTTAGCATCACCAATCATCTCCTCAAGAACATTGTCCATATTTAAAATGATGGAAATAGTTTTCATCTATCACAACAATTTCTATTTAAATAGTCATTTTTGTGCATATCCTACAATCATTGCATTCCAAGAGATGACATCTCTTTGAGCCATTCCATCAAATAGTTCACGTGCCTTATCTATACTTCCAAATTTTGAATACATGTCTACCAGAGAATTTCCAACTATAATATTTGACAAAACTCCCTGTTCCATTATGTTATGATGGATGTCCATACTCTATTCCAAAGCTCCCCTTTTGGCACAGGAAGGGAGGATGTTGACAAAGGTTGTCGAATTTGGCTTCACCTCAGCCAATTACATTTTCTTTAAAATTTCTAAAGCCTTTTGAACAAATCTATTTTGTGCATATCCTGCAATCATTTTAGCCCATGAGACCACATTTCTTTGAGGAATTTTTTCAAACAGTTCACATGCCTTGTCTATGCTTCGACATTTTTTATACATGTCTAATAGGGCAGTTGCAACTACATCTAATGAAATTCCTCTATCCTTTATGTTTTGATGGATGTCCATACCCTATTACAAAGCTCCCCTTTTGGCACATGCAGGGAGGATGTTAGAAAAGGTTGTAGAATTTTTATTTACATCCACCAATTGCATTTTCTAGACTAGCATGTTTGCAAATCCAAGAATGCCTAAATTGGAACGAATACTTTAAAAAAAAAAAAATGCATTGTTTCGTCGAAATTTCGATGAACCCAACCGACAAAACACCAAAAGCGTATGATGAAATTGCTATACCTTTGATGAAATTTTCAACATTATGACTTACCCCTTTCGTCACCATTTTGACGCATTTCTGGTGGTGTTCCAACATTTTGGAAGAGGTGTCCCACTTGTGTTCTAGCTATTGTTCATCGCTAGATCGACACAATTTTCTTCAATATTCCAATGAACACTTGATCCCTTTCTCATGGCGCAACTGATAAAGTTAGGTCATGATTTCGATAAATTAAAGGTTTTTCAGGAAAGCGATGAAAATGTTGCGACAAAAATTATTTCACTGGTTCGTCAGTGTTCTAACAATAGTTTGTCAAAATTTCAACAAAAATTCGTCAAAAATTGGAGCCAAATACAGTAGTGTCACTCCCACCTCTACTTCCCCCTTAGTCCTACTCAAGTAGGTACCAATTGCAATGTCTCCCAATGCTCTCTCATAAACCTATCCATAATCGGCTCCCCCCATGGCCACTCTCACAAGATCCATCAAAATCTCTCTGGTCTGCAAGGAATGTCCTATGCCAGCCCAAACTATTTGGTCACCTTGTTTGGCCTGTGTACCTCCACTATACAAGGATCCTTCTTGACTATATAGCATCAGGTACAAAAATAGGCTTTGCATCTCTCCTCATCTCTCCTCCATCCACAAAACTATTGTGTCGTGTACGACCTCCACACTATATTCTCCTCCTGAAGGTCATCCAATTTCCTTCTCCATTTGTGCAGATCCTTGAAGCCCTCGTAATGCCACACCCAACCATTCTTTGTCACGTACCAGTATGCTAATGGTGTTGTCACATCCTCCAATCCTACTCTCACCACTTCTGGCCTGGCCAAACTAATGTGCTCCCAAACCCATACATGTAGCAACATCACCTATGTCAAACTGAGCACCTCTCGATAGCACACAATGTGCATGTCTTTGTACAACTATTCCAAGATGCATGTACCCCATGCAAACTCCCCCTCTCCCCTCCATGATATGTTGTATCACCTCCATCTACCTCAACCTGCAGAAGCACCCACTCCAGTTTGGTATCAACAATCCACTAATCAACCCACATAGGTATAGTGGTAGTGGTGGCACCCCCAACACCAACCATCTGTCCACATCCAACCCCTTCCTCTGCATAGGAAGGTCATCTCATCCAAACAAGACCCACAACGTATGATCCAACTCTACCCCCTCTAATGTCGTTGCACTCACGAGGTGCCCTGCTATAGGTAGCCTCAATATCCGCCACACATCCTTCAGGGTCACAATCATCTCCCCTATCAGGAGATGGAATGTTAAGGTCAAAGAACTCCACTGCTCTGTGAGAGCTATCAACATTGCCCGATGAGCTCTAATAGTAGGGTATCCCAATAAATGAAGTTGTAACAACTAACATCTTATAGTTAATGGAAAAATAGTCATTTTGCAAACTACGGTTAAAGGGCAACTAAATAACTATCATTCTAGGGTTTTTCCAAAACACAGATAACGAACTGAAAAGTGAATAACCACTAGGGTATCATTAACTAACTCACATTTTTCATTGTTTGTTAAGAACTATTATCTTTACATTGATAAGAATTTTCAATCAAAGTAAATGTGTAATATCTAATTCTTCAACTAACTTCTAAGTTTCATTTTTCAACTGAAAGAACATCTAATTGAATTAACTAAAAACAAAAATTTACAAAACTTCTATTAACAGAAATGAAACAAGTTAAACAAACTTTTCATTGCTTCCAAATAAATTACAACTAATCATTCTATGCTAAGTAATCTTTCAAATATTATTGAAGAGAAAGAGTTTCAGAACTTTACAACTTAAGAAGCTGAAGCACATGTTCTTGACATTGTCTTCAAGGGAAAAGAAGATATCATTAGGGGATTTACCGCCTAATCGAAGACCTACTGGTCTCCTGTGTTCCTTCAACTAAAGGAACCCGTCCCTTCACAAGGGTGTCTAACAAGGATCTAACTGTCGTCATGCCTCTGAGCCTGGTGTTAAGGACCTATACCTCCTGATCGACCTTACTAAGGGTACCTCCCAACTAGAAAGGCCACTTTGATCAGTGGTATATCTGGTGCTTGATAGCTGATAGATGATGAATCTAGCATCATACCTTGGACAAGGATTTTAATATTACTGACAGTCCTATGCCAATATCTCTAGCACTCTTGTGTCATCAACACTCTCACCCTTGCTCGACATCATTACAAAGTTATTCAGGGTTTAAAGTTTAATATAAAAGTTTTATTCTCTTTTCATAGATTCTAGTTATAATTAGCCAGTAGATAATTGCATTAGAAGAAGAAATATTGAAAAAGAGAGAAACTCTCGATCTCTTTTAATCCATCTATTTATTTCCATCGATCTGAATATTTAGGTTAAGTTTCACTTTGAAAATGATTATCTTTTCATTCAAGTTAATCTAACAGCGGGGTCTTAAATCAAGACTTAATCTTTTAGATTTTACAGAGAGGAGACAAAGGTTAAATGGTTCCTTCCCAAACATGTTCCATTCGAAGAGAACACAATAAAATTTATTCTCAGGAAAACTCATATTCTGCTCTCCAAATAGGATATCACAATTTTGGTTTACTCATAACAACTCAAGGCAATGCTCAACAACAGGTCAGACTCAAGAGTTCAAAATAAGGTTGGAGATAATTTGAGGATGAAAATGGCTCACCTTAGTATGACCAAGTCAAGTCTTAGAAGGATTAAATAGAACTAGATTCCAATAGGAAAGAGGATACAAAGTGCTACCTTGAAAATAAATTTAGTCAGCTTATACCTTCTAGACAAGAAGAAAATAAAATTGTTTTTGATTTGTTTTCTTTTTAATTCTTTTCTTCCAAAAATTCATTGCTATTCCATAAACAATCTGACTCATTTCACCTTAAATTGAAATACTAAATTGATCATTTTCTTTTCATAGTAAGAAATAACTTAAGCTTTCTGTTATTAAATAGAGACTCATGTGTGCCTACTAAATGATATAAATTCAATAGCATGTACATGCATGCCAAATGATTAATTTTAATTATAACCATTCGATGACTCCCTTAAAAGAATGATATGCAAGTATCTATATTTAATTTGAATATTTATATATTTGACATCCTCTAACGAAATATTCTAAGATTTAATTCACCCAGTGAAAGAGGATGAAAATGATTATTTAATTATATCAATTGTTTACCATTTATAGAAATCTCATATAAGGTGAAGGTTGATTTATATACTAATTTAATTGACTTATTTTATAATTTAATTATATTAAATTTTAAATGGCCAAGTTACAATTTTGATTCCTTATCTTACACCGGCTCAAGGTGAGATGACAATTCCTGATCCTCTGATATCCACTACCTCTCCTTGATGACATCTCCTTTTCTGTCGCGGCGTCATTAGTCTTGCATCCAATGATAGGTATTATGGTTAGAAAGTTC
Organism: Sequoia sempervirens; assembly: GCA_007258455.2. Lineage (NCBI taxonomy): Eukaryota > Viridiplantae > Streptophyta > Pinopsida > Cupressales > Cupressaceae > Sequoia > Sequoia sempervirens. The sequence continues at coordinate 41,620 of VDFB02321056.1, forward strand.
TCAACGGCTATATAAACATGTACTTAAATATTAACTCATAACACATTCAATTTCATGTGAACAAGAAAATCACTTGCCATAAAAAGTTTGTTGACTTTATAGTTATGATAAATAAAACATTCATTTTATTCTCAATTTCACATTTACATGAAAATAGTTACTTGCAACTAACTTTGCATTCAATAACCATAACCAAATTCATAGTCTCACTATAGGGGATGTAACGTACTCCTCCCCTTAAGAATCATCATCCTCAATGATTGTTTATTCCAAACTTTTAAACATGATATAAACATAAACATAAACGTAAATTTAATGTTCTTAATTGTTCATCAAAAGATAAGGAAAATTTGTGAGGGTTTTCTTCATTATCCTCCCAAAGGGCATTTTTTGCAGAGTATTGGTCCCACTGGACCTTGCATTGCATAACCTCATGGTTACATAAGTGTATCCTGCGCACCTCGAGCACTCTAAGCGGCTTGACTGTGATCACCCCTGGATTCTGCACCTTGTGTTTCAATTGGAGTAGCCTGATACTCTGCTTGACAGTTGTCTACAATTGCATGGATCCCTTGTTGAAAAGTTGTCTGTTGGGATGGTAATGGCTTTCATTGTGGCTACCCCTATGGATTCTTGTTAGGGAAAAGATTTGCATAATGCTCCCCTCCACAAATAAAACATCCTCCAAGTGGTCCTTTCTTCTTTGGAACCTTTCTTGTGTTGGTTTCATCCTGGTTATTCTTGTTGTCCTTAAATTTCTTGTGTGATTGATCCCACTTGCGCTTGTTGTGTTTTCTATCTTTGAGAGCATCATCCTTCTTCATCATTTATTCTTGTTGAACTGCTTTCTCATAGGCAGGTAAAAGCAAGAAGTTGGGTACATGAAGAGGGGAAATTTTGGGAAAAACAAAAATTTTCATAGGAAACACATACATGTTTTCAAAAAAATGTGTACGCATTACAGATTGGGTACCCGAGCCTAAATCCGAACGCGTACACATTCAGCTACGAGTACGCAAACCAAAAATGTGTATGAATTTAGAATGTGTGTATGTGTTTTGAAACGCATACGTATTTCACAAAAATATTTATTTTTTTAAATAAGCAATTGTATTTAATTTTGCTCATTGTTTTCAGCCGCGCTAGAGAAGAAAAGAGGAAATTGCATACGTGTTTCAAAGCCCGTGATTGAAGAAAATTTTGACTGCCAACTCCTCTCGTCGACACAACCGACCTCAATGACCGCCAGGTTGGTTGAATTTTTACCTTTATTTCTTTGTAACTTTTTTTTTGTTTTGTAATTAGTATTCAGTTTTTGTTTGTTTAGTGTGTTTTAGTTCAATTTTTTATAGTTTTTAATTGCATTTAAAAAACCAAAAGCGTCAATGAAACAAATAATATTAAATTGTAAATTGAAAACCATAAAAACTAAACCTAAATTAGACACAATTAACTTAGAAATCAAAACCCTAGGTTACAAAATTTACATAGGTCCCTAAAAACTATTTTACACAGGTTAATCCTTGGTCCTAAACCCTAAAACATAAACCTAAAACCCCATTTACCCTAAAATGTAAACCTAAAACAAGCTATTTACCCTAAATGTAAACCTAAAACCCTAAATTAGGGTTCATAATTTATAGTCCATAGGTTCTAGGTACACTTTGGTATGTCATTGGTGATCCACACAACTACCAATGAAATTCATAAAATTGATTAATAAAGGAGGTACAAACAATCGATGCATAGATCTATATATTAACCAAAAAATTATTGATTTAATTATAATATATTCACATAATATAAATTTGATAGCTAATTTTATTTCAGAAAACTTCATGATTGTATAATTTAACTTGAGAAAGTGTACTAGTGATGTAAAATAATGTACTTCATGTGAAACTATGTGCTTGATTTATTAAATGTATATATCATGATGCTGGTTGATATGAGCATGTAATCATTATATATCAATGTTATATTAGCTTATATAGTGTATGATGTATTCTCTTAAAAAAACATAGAAATGCAAGTCATACTTGTTAATCTAGACTATGTGCAATATGGATAGACCTAGACACATAAATGTTATTAAATCAAATAAATATTAAAATGTGAAGCATGAATGATTTCTACCCAAATATTATTTGGTTGAGATCCTTTGTGAATTAAATGTAAGGATGCATTATGATCATATTTAAGCCTTAATTTATAGGATGTTATTCATAAGATCTATAGGTTGTGTGTAATCTAATTCGTATTTGAACTCTCATGTGTAGTGGCATTGTTCTAGATTAGGAAAACTAAATGTTGTACTTTCTCTAAACTAGTGTATCAAAGATAACTCGTAGCATGAACATTTCAATAGAAAAATCAAATTACTTTTTTGAGAAACTTGATAGATGATGATTCGTAAATGCAAGTGAATTCTATAACCAAAGGTTTATTTTCTAAGATTATTTAAATTTATTGAATTGATCAATTGATTCCTCACTTAGTGGTAGTTAGGTTCTTTTTTGAAAACCCATGTGTCTAGAATTTATATAAATATAAAGGGAGAGTCTATGCCATAGAAAAGTTTCAAAAAATATATGATTACAAAAAAAATTGGGTCTAAATCACTTTATATCCCCTCTTCCTTTTTAAATCATCCAAGAGTGCTTAGAGGTCCAAATAGATTCAAAATCCATCGTAACTCAACAACTTAGTTATAATTGAAATATAAAATTCCTAATTGTTGATATATTGAAGCTATTCCTAGAATGTCACATATTTTATTCAAAGCACTAAGTTTAGGTGGTAAGGCTTCTCATTTACTTGTAAAAATTTATTCATGTGTCTTCTATATGTTTTCATGTCATCAAATCTCTAAATATAAACCCTAAACCATAAAAGCATTCATTTTGTTGTAGGACCTTAAAATGAAATTTGGTTGCCTTAGACAACTCCACCAAATTTTATTCCCTTAAGACATGGAACATTTTTTTCCAAGGACCTTATTAGACATAGATCCCCTTAAGCCATCTTATCACCCTAAATCATAAATTGATGTCTTAAGGGGTGTAAGGCCTCTCATTGCAGGTGACTAATATAACCTTAAATTGTTATATATTTCTCCTAAATAGATGGTTAGATATATTACGAATGATATGAAGGCGACTGTCTAACAATGACCTTATAGTTTATTTTTACTTTATGTTATATCATTGTTATTTTACTTAATGAAGATGTATGTGCATGTGAATTATGGTATGAGATTCAAACTTATAAGATGAATTTGAAATAAGATAATTGTTGTGTCGTATTGCATTGAAAGAGTAATTAGCTATGTAAATGATTCGTGAATAAAATTACAAAGATTCGGTTTGCAATTAATGTGGTTTATTATTATATCTAACTGTGATTAATTATGTTGTGCAGAAAATTAAATGAGTCGATGTGGGATTAACATTAAAGGAATCAAATATGCAAATAGGAGGTTGGATAAATATTGGAATAGTATCAGATACATCTTTGGGAAGTTCTAAGTGTAGCCCTGTTTGACTTAGAAGGGTTTGAGGTTTGATTATTGATTGGGTGATCATGTTTGAGTAGAATCCAATTGTAGGTCATCTAATGTGAGTTTGGTTGGGGTTGGAACCCTTGGTCAGGATCAAAATTCGTATGGATTCTTTTGTGGGTTTTAAAAAAGGGATTATTGAGTCAATTTCCTTGGTTTTTGAACAAGAATAGACCCCTAGGACCTATACCTATGGGTTTGGAACCTTTTTGACATGTGAACTTGTCCTTGGAGTGTGAAAAGACCCCTCAAAAGTCCACATTCATGAATGTGACGAATTCAAAAAGTGTTGGGGCTTGGGAAGAGTGACTTGTCACTCTCAACTTCCCACTCCCCAAAAGTTCTTGGAATTGGCACAAGACTCACACATGTGTGGGCACTTGTGGGAAAGAGTGTAGGTTTGGGGGATTCCTATATACCTCAAGAAGATGGAAGATTTGGGCATTGCCCAATTCTCCTCTTGGAAAACTTGAGTGAAGATGGTAGAAAGAATGACATGGTGGGAGGAGTCCACCTCTTTGAAAAGAGAGTGATCAAGATGGCTTGGCTTGGAGGGGAAGATGGAAGAGTTTGATCCCTTCAATCAAATGAAAAGAGATAAGTTTTTCCTATTTTAATTTATCCTTGGTTATTGCTTGTAAGTATGTGTCATAATGTTTGGATCATAGATGAAAATAGAAAGAAAAAAAACATATATATATATATATATATATCCTAGGTGCATGCAATTTGTGTATGATAGTTTTATCCTTTTTGTAAAATTGACAAAAGACTCCATTTATCATCGTGGAGCTAAAATAATTCCTTGCTTGGGGGTATGGCTAGAGACCACGAGGCTCCATGACGCCATTATGGTAGGGTGGAGAGCAAGTCTTAGTGAGTTGTATGCCATTTATTATATTTCTTAAAATTAGTTGAAATGTGAGAAGGTAGTGATTGTTGTAACATAAGAGATGGAAGAAGAGAAAACTTGTCTTTATCAATTTGTTATTTGATCTTTTCTATGTAACAGATGTAATATAAAAAAATTAATAATAATATAACAAGGAATTTGTATCTTATTGCATTAAGGAAGAGGAAATACTTTACGAGTTGTAGCAAAGTTGTGGGAAAAAAAAAAAAAAAAAAGAAAGAAGAGATACCTCCATTTTTTTTAATATATATATATATATTATTGCCAAACAAGGATTCCATTTCATATCTAGAATTTCAGTAAGGACATATTAGACTCAGCATTAAACACATAATTACATTGGGTTTAACAGGTGAATGTGAAATAATCATACTTTAAATGTAGGTACATATTGTATTTACATGCGTAAAACTACCAGTATTGCATAACCAAATACAAATTCAATATTTATGAGGTGAAGCAGATATCCAAAGCAACCAAATAAAAAGGTAATCATTCCCATTCGAAACATTTACTCTTGCTATCCTTCTGAATTGCTAATATTAGCATGCTATTATTACCACCGTGAAATATAGTATTTTCCACTTGTAGAGTTTGCATTCTTCTTACTACTCTTCTAATTTTTAAAACAAACTTAGTGAATCCATGGCGTCTAAACTCAGCTGTCCCAAATTTGAGCAGGACAATAGCACCTCTCACCATATCTTAGCAATCACAACACCCCTCTACCTAGCTGCGTTTTTCCTTGGTATCCTTGGATTGGTAGACCGCATAAGAAATTTGAACCTATAGCTAAGCTAAACAAGAAAGAGAAAACTGCAGCTTTGACAAGTTAATTTTGAACTCTTTAATATACAACTGTCCTTGTTTTTGCTGATAGTCAAGATTCATATGCACTAATTAGTTGAGGACTCAAGTCAAGAATGAGGTAGCGTAGCATTTATTGATTTCAAGTTGTCCCAACGTAAATTTGGTATTCACATTCATACCAAAACTTTAATTATGTTATCAGTTCACATCTACCATGAACTGCAATTTGCGAGATTGTGTAAGTTGGGTCACCTTATCCAAGTCAAGAAGCTTTGCATAGGAATGGGTGGTCATGGCATTCAACAGTCATATCATGTCAGGATACATTTTCATATGTGCCTTGTAATGTCAAATAAATGTCTGGTTACTTCAAAACTTCCCCCTGTAAGATAATTATTAGCATAGTTGACCAGTTGCAGAGCTTCCTCTCTATTCAATGTCATGTCAGTGGGGAATACTTATGCAAGATGGGACTATACTTTCTCCTCGTATTTCGTACCTTTGATAGATCTTACAACTAGGCTGGACATGATTGTATGCATCACTCTAAGCCGCCCAGCTAGATATTGGTTGGTTTCGAGAATCATAATAATGAATCAAGTTGTTTTAAATGCAAGAGCAACATAAGTTTTGATCTAGACTGAATACTTGGAAGATAGGTTGCAATTATTTTTTGTTGGAGCTCATCTGTAATCTGTATGTTAGTGGATAACATACATCGTGACAGTGATTGAGCCTATCTTGCATCCATATTAATGAAAGATAAGTAAACGAATCTCAACTGTTCATCATTCTTCATCATTTGTCTTTTCGGCTATCCTTCACCACTCTCTTCTCTCATGCTTTACTCGCCACTGATGGTATCTGCTCTTCCAAACTTTGCTTCGCTGCTATTACCTTTTCCTAAATATGTTTGTATTCATTAATGTATTTCATGGGAGGATTAAATAGTAAATCTCAAGTTTGGATAAGTAGCCACATTGCGTTTGTTGTTTTCTGCAGTAACAGACTGACTTGTTTGAGTTTACAGTTTACAGTGGAAAACAATAATTGATGAATACTCAATTTACACAAAAAAGAACAAAATTGATTTTGTGATCAGAATTCAAAATATCCCCATCATGCTTGTGTTGCATTTAGTCACATGTCTACTATTTTCAATTGACTCTGCACATTTTACTAATATATGATTCTAATTTCTACATATTCTGTTTATATTTGGAGCTAGAAAGTCAATTATAAAAAAAAAATACTTGTGATTATGGTTAATGAAGTTTGAATTGTTGAACTCGCTATTGCATTTGTATCTTTAGCTATACCAGTATATCATTTGTGTTTGTGTTTAACCTATCAGTTTTGTGCTTTATAGATGTTTGTTCTCACACTAACATTCTTCTCTACAAATATAAATCCGCGTAGGTGTTATGTATACTGCATTTCTGTTGATTGTATTTTGCCAGTATATGATGCATTGTGATTGATGGAAAAGATTATTTTATTTATTTTTATATAGAAAAAAAAGAAAGTAACAGAAAAATGGAAATAGCAGAATATTTTATGAGGAAATTAAAGAAATAGTCTTAATGGGATGAATTTCAAAAAAATTAACCATTGTAATTACCATCCATCCTAAAGGCAGAGATTAAACTTGAGAGGTGAGAAAAATAAATAAATTAGCATTTCGTTTTGGCCGCATTAAAAATAGGCATGGAAATATTAATCATCATCTAATGTTTAACATTATACTAGAGCTTAATCATTGATTAAGAATAGAACAAGAGCTCCAGGGCAGCAAAGTTCCTGCCAAAGAGTGGGAGAATAGTTTTAGCCTATGAAAAATGTAAAAAATTGAAGAGATTCATCAATTGTACATGTTTTTCTTAATTTTCAAAGTTTATAATCTGTCTTGTACATATCAATGAAAGCATCATGTTTAATATACCTTTGTTTTGACTTTAAACAATGTTTTCTCTTTGAATGTTCTCAAATGCACAAGTACAAAGCAAGGAAGGGTCCATGTTATAACTTTGGACCATTTTTTTTACTATTGAATAAGATTACAAATGTAGCTCAAAAAGCATCAATTCTTACAATTCTGACAAAACAGTACTAATAGTAAACCAACACCTGAACCACAACTACAAACAAAGTAGCTGAGCCATCTTCAACCCAAAAATCTGAGCAGTCTAATAAGTCTAGTAGCCCATACATCACATAGGATTGTCAAAGACAAAAAGGCAGTCAGTATGCATAACTTTTATATGATAAATGGAGGATGAGTCACGAATCTTAGATATAGAACATCATAAAAGACCAAAACTTTGGACCATTTGAATTTTGATGCATTGCTTTGTGTGCTTTCCCATGCTCTGTTTTGCTTTTTTTCAATTAATAGCACATCCCACCTAAATTCTAATCAATAATACAACCAACAAAAATAATGGTAATCTTTGATACCCATATGTTCATGTTGTTCATGTCTATATAGTGTAAATATGAACAAATTTCAATTCCATAGTGTTGTTGCTTCTAATTTAAGATGGGTGTCTTTACAAGTTTCACATATTATACTAAGGACACCTAGAATGGTTAAGGAAAATGCAATTGGAAGGAAAAAGAGAACGTGTTCCTTCATTGGTAAAACCTTTTGATAGGGACTTTAAGAATTTCTCTCTGATGGTCATTCAAAGAGTATTTCTTATCTCACTTAAATTAGCTTCGATGTAATTTCCAAATTTCATTACTATTTCACCTTTGGTTTTGTTTTGTATATAAGTTATGTAGAAAGGAAGGTTAATTTACTTGTTAGAGAGCCAAGCCCTGTATCCACATCCCTTGGTGACTATATTAAAATGCAATATTGCTCTACCTTTTTACATATGCACCTATACCCTATTTCAAAATGGCATCCCTGTAGCTACAAGCTATAGTGAATTTTTATTAGAATGGCAAAAAATTGCATTTTGCCTTGTATCATGAAGATTCAATTTATTGCAGAAATTTTAAGGACTTGAAAAGATTGAAACCATGCAGGCCATTGATTGTTTTGATCTAATGTCGTGTGAAAGATTGTGACCTGACAGTTTTGTAAAGGGTCCTAGGATTAATGACAACCATCAAATGTTGATCTATGGTTCAAAAAAGCCAGCAAGAAGAAAAGGCAATTTTGATAAGTGGCTAGGCAAAATATATCCACTATTGATAGCTCCACATCAGCATTATTGGGTGGACTATGTAAGTTACACTTTTTGGTGGAGAGTTGTAAGTAGAAGGTCTTGAGATTGGCCAGTTGGATATCTAGCAGGCCCTGTAAGTTACTTTTGTTTTGAAAAGCTATGAAGGGGACATGTCATCAATTTTGAGCAGTTGTTAGATTCATTCTCATTGCATGATTCATAGAGCTTTGGAAGGTGTTAACCTTGCAGCCAGGCATGGTTCACTAGAGCCCTTGATATCTCAGTGGAGTCCACAAATCAACATCCTGCCATGCTTTAATGAAAAAAAAAACATAAAGGAAGGGTGAATGCTATCGATAGGTGTTGATCAATGAATCATCCCTTGTATGTTTCTACACTATTGGGGTTATTCATTGAGTTCAATCATTGAAAAACAATTTGATTCTTTAAAGCATAGTCACACTTGAACATAGTGAATAGTAGAAAAAAATCTATTTTATTTGAATCATAAATCAATTATGGATCTAAATACAGTGATACTATTGTTCAAAGATTAAATTCAGAGTTTACAAAATAGACTCTCAAACTAGAAGAGTCTAAGCTACTTTCCAAGACATAGATTGACAAAATGATATGATAAATTGGATACCTGAAATCCAGATCAACAAGGTAAGTTAGTGTTACAGAAGAATATTTGGACAGAAAGAAAGAAATTATGACAAAATACTTCTGGGGTTGCAGCATAGGAATTTGAAAAATCCAATATTTCCATCAAGGAAGCAAACATTCAAGCATAAAAAAAGATCTGTAAGAAGGGCTTATAATATTAGGTATTTCAAATTCCTACACATCAATCCCAGAAGTATTTCATTATGATTCAAATGTTATGACATCATGAAATATTATAGAATGAAAATCTCCTAATATCTGCAAATAATCAAAATAGGTCAACAGAACTAGGAAATATAGCTAGCAAACATATCAATAAGAGTTTTACCTAGAGCAACTCTGCTTGGGAACATAAAATTTGTTTACCAACAGAAGGCTAAGTACAAAAAGAATGGAGGAATCAATATGACATTAAGTGATTCAAAGAACCTACTAGGAAACTGACATCTAGCTTGTCGAAGAGAGATCTGCACTCCTCAAGGACATTAGCTCTGGATATTCCCGCACAAAACAATTGATCTGGAGGAAAATATAAGCAAAGAAATTTGATTTTTTCTATGCAATGAAGGGGTTTCAAGAACAAATACTAAAAAATTCAAAGAGTAGTAGGGGTCAATTTCAGAAGTTGCCATTTACTTGGTTTTAGTTAGATTAAAATCAAGGGTAACCCTTACAAAGGGATTTCATTAGAAAAATGCATAATGTTTTCTCCTTTGCACATCCAATACATAACTGATCTGATCAAGCGTTGGATCAAACCCATTGAGATCTGCATCAATTGATACATGGTCATGTGTTGCAGCTGTAGTCTTGACAAAAGCTGCGAGCACAAATTTGTAAAATACAAATCTTTGTGGCATGAAAGAATATAGTATAGAGATGGGATAGAATCATGCATGTAGGATATTTCAAGAACATTTTCCTGCTTAAAGACAAAAAAAGTCATAGTACCTGGAGAAATGGCAATATAGGTGCCAATACAAAGATAGAAATAAGGATGCCATTAAAATTAAGATACATGAGTAAATAAATAAAGGCATCGCTAAATTAAATATAAATGTAATCACCAAATATTGTGGGTACAGGGACAGGGACATGATTCCTATTTGTATACTATAGTTTCCTAGTAAACATGCAAGAAATCCTTTGTAAAAATGGAATGGAGTAGAAATGTACTTTACAAGAAAACTAGCCGGAAAGAGAATAGGGTAAAGAGTAAAAGTAGCATATTGAAGAAGCGATACAAATTATAAGACATGTAAAGGTATTGAAGAATAAAACTATACAGAAAGAATTATTCCAAGCATACTCATTGCATGGTGTAGAGCACATTCCATGTTCACAAAATTTGACACAACATGATTACAAAGTTTATTATTATGAGTTTAGCAATGGTTAAGTGATATATACACATGATAATGCATGAGGAAAAGATTTTGTTCTTGGAAGAAATAATCAGGCTTAGCCTCTTTAATGAAACAATGCTAAACTAAGGACTTTTATCAGATTCAAAGTAACTGAATAAATTTCAAATATCATTCAGAAAGAAATAAGTGCAAACACTGTACTCAATGCTTGACTAAAGAAAATATTGTAGAAGACAACCATCAATAAAATATATTAGCTATAATGTCAAATTAAAATATATAAATATTAAGATGATAAATTGAAAAGAAAAACAAGATAATATCTGATTTGACTTTTAAGCAAAATGCAAAGATACTATATAGCAAATTGGTATGTAATGGATCTCAAGCAATCAAATTCAGGAGAAAACCCAGACTTTGTAATTAGGTCATGACTCTTATCTCAGAATAGCAATCTGAAAAGACAGTTTAGTAAATTGAATAATCCATATTAGTTTTCCATTTAGTCAGCGTTATCAGCATGACAAATGTGTAAATCAAATTCACTTACCTGGGTTTAAAATAGGAAAACTCAACAGATACATGAAAAACTAAAAAATAATTTTTTTGCCCTTCAGTAGTTGTGGTCTCCTTGTGCTATGACATTCTTCTTTATGAATGTGAAAATGAGGGTAAAATAAAGACATAAATAGTATGCATTAAGCAATGGCGGGGGTGTTTTGCTAAAAGTCCACATGTGATTCCATAGTTGACAAGTTAATTCACCTTTGTTTCAAAAACACTCATGGTGGCTTTTAGGGGTCAAATTCTGGGTTGCTATATTGTTCAGTGGTTCAGAATAGTACAGCATGGGATACAAATCACAATTTTTACTCCCATGGACTAATCAATATTATAATAATCCATTTCTTTATTGGATAGTTAAAATATGATAGCAACATTATATCTTGATGAGCCCAAATAAGTGTTCCTCTAGTGGCTAGTTTAAACTGTGAAAAAGACATTCAATATGGGATACAGTTACTTGGATGGGTAAATACTAAAAACCGACCAGGGTTTTTCTTAGTTAGAGTTTGCTCAGGAATGATGTTAAAATGCCCATTTGTCTCTTCTCGATTCCTAAACATCTCTTAGTGTTTGTCTAGCATGGGCATATGTGCATTTCTCAAACTAGAAAGTCAGATTTGACACAAGCAAGAGACTTTATTTTGGAGTTTTGTCAATGCAAGCAAGGCAAGGTACCTTTATAACAAGTTGAATTTATAAGATTCCTAATCTATGTCGAAGGCAAATACTACTTGCACATGTTGGAATTAGAAGAGGCAAGAGGAAAACATGAAATGTTGTTTTTCAGATATTTGCCAAGTTAAAGGGTTATGTTCAACAATGAGTTTAAAGAATCATTTTCCAAGTTAAAGGGTTTAGAAGTGGGGCAGAAATTAATCAATATAATACAGAAATTGGCTGATCGGTTGGCGAATAAGTAGGAAACATTCTGGTTCTACTCGGAAAAGCATTATAAATGAATATGTAACCTCAGGATTATATTTACTATGCACAACTGATTTTGAACAAGGAGAGAAAGTAACCCAGGTATTAAAAATGTGAAATGTTCTTACCCTTAAGGAAAATCCTAGCCTCAGAAAATGCTTGGAAAATGTCTTTGCAAGATATACTCCAAGGTACATTGAGCGGTGCAAAGCAAAGTGTTTGGACAAGGATGGAAAAACAGTACTGCCAGTGCAGTGGAAGAATGATCCTGAGTTTGTTTGGTATAAGCATCTACAGAAATTAGAAATGCTTGAGACTGCACATTGAGAAAGTGTTAGATGTAATCTTTACAATATTTACTTCATCGAAGGCTTTAGATTGTACTGCCAAGTTATCACATCAACACATCACTGATTGTTTCCTCTCTGACAAAATAATTGATCTAGTTGATGAGGCTAGCTCTAATGTGCACCTTCACCATTCACAGCTTCCTAAAAAAGTGAAATAACTTGACAAATAACTGAGGCAGGTGAGAAAAAAGAGGAGGGAATCAAACTAGATCTAGGGATATATATCTTCACGAATGCCTAGAGGAAAGATTTAGAGGTTTCAAAACCATTACCATTCTCCAACAGGGTTCCCAAAATCTTATCTAAACCTAATAACTCTTTCTTATATCTTTTATCCTACCTTTATAAATAGCCACCATTGCTGTGCTAAAATGGGAGCTTTGAAGCAGCACAAAACTTGAATGGTTTGATGATATTTGATGGAAGAGCCATGATCCTGACTGACAGAGAAATGGAAAATAGAACAGGGGAGAATAATGATGATGGACTCCACTTGGGAGAGAAGAAAAGAAGGTTGACATTTGAGCAGGTTAGGTCTCTGGGAAAAAAAATTGAGGTGACAAATAAATTGGAACCTGAGAAGAAAATACAGTTAGCAAGAGCCCTAGGCCTACAGCCAAGACAAATTGCAGTGTGGTTTCAGAATAGAAGAGCAAGATGGAAGACCAAGTAACTCGAGAGAGACTTTGATGTTCTCAAGCAGGATCAAGAAAGACTTTGACAACCTTGTGGAAGAGAATAGAAATCTTCAGGCCATGGTAGGGAATATTGTTGCTCAAGTTTAAATCACAATTAAATAGTTGTAGCTCACTATGCAATATCAGCCATTCAAAAACTTTAAACATGTTGAATACAAATGGAGACAGACTAATGCATGTAAAGGGAGTAGACTAGTTGAGTTCTAAGGCACACACTGTTTTAAATAAAGTTGAAATCACAATTTATAAGTTACTTAAATATGAAACAATTTAACAGATAAAAAGCTAAATGATAGTTCTATCCCTTACACAAGTGCTCAAAAAGCTTATATCTATTAACTATTTATACCGTGTGTGTTAATGTTGTCAAGAACCTTCTGCTTGAAGACCTTGAACTGATTGATTTGAATAGTGAGCAAAACAGGTGCAATGAAGGAGGTCTCTCTAACAGCAGCAGCAAGGTTCACTCCATGCCCGAAGTTTGACCCAACAGACTGCAAACACAGGCTCAAAAACGACAATCCCAGGGCCGTTGTTGTAATTCTGTGGACCCGCATTTAGCAATTGCAATAAAAAGCATGATAACAATACAGGAAAGGCATTTGTGAAGGACATGAAATTCTTGAAGAATTGCCAAATATGCTTCAAGATTTTGTTTGCCATTATTAGAAAGCGTTTGCGACCCACAAGTACACTCCTAGAAGAAAACACGCTTTACATAAATGTCTTCAGGCTATGCCTTACCATATTTCTGATGCTCAATACATTCGCTGTGACCTGAGCTGTTTATATAGGGACTGCTCCAGGATGATCAGCAAAAGAATTGTTTCAGGAGGAGCAGCTGGCAACGAACAAATTACAGTCCAATAAATTACAACAGATGTTTTGTGTAGGGAAAAACAGTAAGAATGCCATGTAAATAAGTCTCATTCCTAGTAAAGTTCATATATAGTGTATTCAAAGGGCAAACAAACACAACCCCAATTCGAAAAAGGGAAAAATCCCATAAATTTTAATTACCATAGTTGGAAACACATTAAAAGATTGCATTGAAATTGATAAAAATTGAAGCAGAGGAAAGAGGGTTGACATAATTAAAGTAAGCCACAAATAAAACACAAATGAATACCTGTTGTTCCATGTGAGGGAAGAGCCGTTTGAGGCGAGATAGTGGATGAATGTGGGTATCACTGTGGTAGGCAGATGCAGCAATAGCAATTTTTGTATCGTGAACTGTTTCTACGGAGGGGAGGCAGCATTGGAAATATTGCATGCAAATATGCAGAGAGATGTTCTTCTCTATTTCAACTGGGCACACCCACAATCTAATATATGCCTCTCCCTGTACCCTTCAAACCTGTGCGCAAGGAGAAAAGGGCAAATGAAACTTAGGCTTGGGAAGCCCTTGACATTTCTGGAAGACACATTGAACACCAATATCTTCTATGGGCATTGCACCACTGAAAACATTAATTAAAGTTGCTAACATAGAGGGGTGAGAGCAAATAATGGTATAGAATACCTGGTGGCAGGTCTTCCTATTTTCAAAATCATAAACCCTACCTCTCATAACACGAAATCCTGAAGACTTGGTTAGAATGAAATTTCCCTTATTGTGGGGAGGCCAGACTTTGAAATGCTAGAAGCATATGCATTAGACTTTCACTGGCACATGGCTTTGCAAGCTGGGTGATAGCTCTTAAATAGGTGTAAACTCCATCCTCCTGCCTTCCTGCAGCATCTGCAACAGCCTTGAAATTCACGCGGTCTCTTGCCTCGTAGAATCTGCAAGAGCCTCTGACACTCTGCAGACCAATTTCCACCTCCAATCCGAGAGCGCCAAAACTATTTCAAGCAATATTTTCTGTAAAAAATGTGCAGCTTCATTGATGCAGTATAGAAAAATAAAACAAATCTTAAGAAAAGTTGAATCCTGATTGGCCAATGCAACCCGTTTTAATCACTTTTTAAAAATTGAAGGCTTTGCTATAGTTCCAGGCAGGAACTAATCAGGTAAAATACTATCTAATAATAATATGGGGTGGCTGGAGATTTTATTCAGGAGAATATATATGAATAAGTGTGTAATGAAAGTTTTTTTTTAAATTGAGTTTATTGCTAAGTAGTTATGATGTCTTAGAAGATCTTATAATATTATTTCCAGAGAACAATTAAAATTATATTAATCATATGTAATATAATTTGGCTAACAAAGTAATATTAATCATAATATAATTTGGCTAACAAAATAATATTATTGGAATTCATTAATTATTTAAGAGGTGATTTTTAATATGATTGAAAATTACTGTTGTAAATATTTTGGGGATAAAGGTTACTAGTAACCACTAAATTACTTAAGAGGTAAATTTAATTATTATCATCTTAAATATCATGGAAAAAAAAAGGAGAAGAGATCATTGATAACCACTAAGTATTAGAAATATTTTTGAAATTACTATTGTGAATGCCATGGAAAATAAATAATATTACCAGCCAATTAAATATTGTTATTGTATTCTTAAGTGTTAGGAAATAAATAAATAAAAAGATTAAATTAAAATAGAATAATAAAATATTATAACATGTATAACAAGAGCTGCAGGGCAGCAAAGTTCCTGCAAATAGTAATAGAATTGTTATGTTTTAATTAGTTGTGTTTGATAAATTTTAGCAATGTCACAAATGATAAGTACCTGCTTGGTAATCTTGATTTTAGGATTCAAATAACTAATGGACATAGAACATAAGTACAAACCAAGCAACAAGGACCAAATAGAGAGCTAGAGCTCCAAACAAGGACCCTCAACTCTAGTTCTAGCTTAACACACAAGCCAAATTGGAAAACAATTTTGAGTTGTGTCTAGTAAAAGCTCACCAAGGTCCACAATGTTGCTACTGTACCATTGTATACTATATTATATCATGATCTAATTTATGGACTAAAAAATCAAATAACCAAAGCCGACTAGGGTAAAGCAGTTGCAAAGATTTTATCACATCACATTAAATACATGTCCCCTAAAAGACACTAAAGATATAAAAGTTATTAAGTACAACTATAAGTTTTTAGGCCAATTACCTTGAGTTAGAGTTGTAAGGCTTATCATGTCCATTAGATCTCAATATTTTTATTATTTAATTTGTACTAGGCATATTTTATGGGTTGAGGCATTGAGGCATTATATTCTCAATAATATTAGGACTAAGTGTTGTACATCTTGCAAGTCTTAGTTATATTTTTGGAATATTATTGTAATGTTGGCACACTAGTTAAACATGGTACTAACATTCTAATGTTGTTTGCAGTTTGACGTTTGGATTTGCAAGATGAGTACAATTCATGTGTAACTCTTGTTTGCATTTTGAGCAATGAACATGTGTCAGTTGGACCCATCAATGGTTTTGAATACCACTTGGTAGTTTTCCTAGAGCCAAAATTCTATGAATAAAATGCTAGGGTGAATAATCTTATATATAAAGGCCTGGAGAGTGTTTAGGTGCTGATTACTTTCTCTAAGGGTAAAGAGTTTGCTGCAACATCAGATTGTTGAGTCTTTTCCTTGCATTTGATATCTATTTTGTACAACATATGGATATGTATGGAATGTTTGCTATTTCTTTTTTCTTAAAGTACATTTTGGGATAGTGGGTATAAATGTTTTGAATAGTTTTAAAATTGTTACAATATTCAACATGGTAAAGAATATTTTATTACTTCTAAAGTAAATTAAATATTTATCTTTTGCAATGTTAAAGTACATTTTTTCTAAAGAAAAGTATTTAGTAATATATAGATATCTTAGATAAATCTATGTTAAAAAGTATGGAAGCAATAAATATAGTAAAAAAATAGATTATACATTTTATTTGTATTTTATTATTTTAAATTTTAAAAACAAATTATTTATTTACTTTAAATTTTATATAGATATCTTACATATCTTAAATATCTATCTAAAAAGACATAAATAGATTATACTATTTATTTATTTTTAAATGAAGATAAATTGTTTATTTATTTTATATTTAGTATATATCTATCTAAAATACATCAATATATCAATTTGGAGGTGCTTGTATTAATTAGGTCATTATTTCTACTTTTATAAACTAGCATATCTATCCTATTACATAGTCTATATAGTAAACTAGCATATCTATCCTATTGTAGGAATATAAAATGATAGTAATATTTATATTTATGTTTTTTTAAATTCTTTAATTGCATTATATACAATAAGAGTGGCATCATCATTCACTGTATTATTTGAAAAGGTTTACATAAATTGAGTTTTTAAACTTTCCAAATCACAAATCAACAAACACAACACCAATGCCAAACCCAACCTAACTTTCCTAAAACATGAACAGAAATATTATGTCAAACCATAAGCAAATAAAAAGATAGCCTAGAAACTACACAACATTCCAAACCAGCCTCCTACATAACAATAAAATAAATATCATATACAAACTTTGGAGAACATAACAACATGACAATAATCTTATAATAGAACATTAAGAAATATTATTAAAATAAATAAATAAATAAACAATTGTAGACCTTAATAAAATGGCCTACAATCTCATAGAGAGCAACATAAAAATTTATCAAAAATTAATACAAAATCCTCATTAAATCAGTCAAAAACCTAAGTTTCATTTATTGTGATAAATATTATGAATTATTTAAAAAATAAATAAATAAAACCACAAAATAATAAAAAAATTTACTTGGAATGATAAGACATACTTTAAAAGGAAAACTATATAAAAAAATATTAACTACGTAAATGAAATAACTCCAATGTTTACCACAATTTTATTGATAAAACATATATGTTGCAGGAAGACAAAATATTTAATTTAGTCATTAAAATGCAAAAAGAAATTATGCACTGTCCTCTTAGAAGTAAACACTATTTTTTTTCCTCAGTGTGGCTATGGAGGAGATTCACGCACTTGCCACCAAAATGTATAAAATATTCTCAAATTTAATTAAGAAAATTTGCTAAGAGAAAGTTGAGTACAATTAGATCTAATTGATGGCACAACCCGTGGGAGATTTAATCTATCCAGTTGTAGGGTAATGATTTATTGATTTTTGAGAGATTTAAGGACAACCTTCGTGTATGGATGTGTTAATGTGGAAAGGTTATTAAAAGATTTTAGTTTAAATACAAATAGTTATGTGTTTAGTGGATGTGTTAATATGAGGAGGTTATTAAGAGCTTTTAGTTTATTTATCATACAATAAATATTAAAAAATAAATTAGGTAGATGTATTTAGTTAAAATTAGTTATTAATATTTATAGAGTAGTATACCTATAAATTTTATTTCTACAACCATATTAGTTACCAACTTATAAATTTTATTTTTACTTTCATAAATGAAATAAATTGTGTATCAAATTTATATTTATTATAGATTTATTTAAATAGATAGATAGATACTATTTTTTTACTTTATAAAAATATGGATATAAATTTTGCTTTTAATAACTTAAGATAGGTAGATGTATTTAATGAAAATTAGTTATTAATATTTATAGACAAGTATACCTATAAATTTTATTTCTACAACCATATTAGCTACCAACTTATAAATTTTATTTTTACTTTCATAAATGAAATAAACTGTGTATCAAATTTATATTTATTATAGATTTATTTAAATAGATAGATAGATGTATTTAAATATTAAATATTAATATCTATGTATAGAAAAGTGAATAAATGAGAGAACAACATATAGTTATTTATTCACTTAAAAGTAAACTATTTTTTTACTATATAAAACATGGACATAAATTTTGATTTTAATCATGTAAGATAGGTACATGCATTTAATAACTGTTTGGCATAGTTAATGCCCATCTATGTTTGAATAAATGAGAGAACAACATATAGTATAATCTATCATATAAAACATGAATCTGTAAGATAGGTACAATTAATATAGTTATTTTGGTCGTGCTATAATCCATCATATGAAATCTACAATATAATTATAGTGGAGATTTATTAGTTGGTAAAATAATTATGAATATTATTAAACCCAACAATCATAAAAATAAAAATAAAATAAATAATAAACTTAGTAACTATTATAAAGGTTTAGATGCCATTAAAATAATGTTAATATTGTTATTCAGCTTGTACCCTAATATTCTTATTATTCACATCTAAGCATGGATTATTTAGAAAAATATGATTTTACTTGGAGAGCCAATCAAATTATGGTAATATTATCATATATATAAAAGTGTTAAATTAATATAATCAAAATATGATAAATTTTACTATTATTAGAAAAGGGTGAAATGACAATAATAAAATAGTAAAATAAAAATGGTCATGCAATATTTGTAATCTCCTTATAACTATTGGAATATCATCTAAGGGTGAGGTTTTAATAAATATTGTAACGACAACAACAATGATAAGGTAAAATGGATGCCACAATATTATTATCCCTATATGGCAATATCGTATAATATTAACTCATTATTGATTATTATTTGGGGAGTAAAATTAATATATCAAAACTTATGCATAAAGAAATATAGGAAAATAATTATTATTATTATATTAATCTATATAAAGGATTGAAGAAACAATAATGCTATTATTATTAAAGAATAATTGATTGTATTATAAATAAAAAGGGTAATACTATTATTAATAGAGATAAACGAGGATTAAGTAGTAGTATTAGTGACACTTAGTTTAGGGGGTAATGATCATCTTATTATTGAAGATTAATTGTGGAAATGATAGTTTCATTGAGTGGTTTATAATTAATGAATTGCATAGATAACTATTACACCATTTGAGTGTTATCTAGCTTAATACTTTATTTAAAAAAAAATCAAAAAAAATCAAAAAAAAAAAATGTTGGGTTTTTCTAGAGAAAATTATGGGCATGACAAGGGGTCCTAATATGACATTTCTTAAGGGGATCAAAGAAGTTCTCAAAATTTTGTGAATAGAGCTCAAGCTCATCTTTGTTTATTTTGTACATTGCAATTAGGGCACTAGCATATATCTATGTGTCCCTTTGAATGTATTCTATTAATTTTTCATTCTTATCTTTAGTCTTCTTTGAAAACAATGAATGAGATTATAAATTTTAATGTTAGTTTTAAAATTATAATTTCTTCTTAACTACTTTGTCCCACTATAGAGAACTTGTGTCTCTTATCATGAAATTTGAAAATTTAGATAAATCGATTTATGTCCTCGGATTTAATTATATTCTATGTCATACTTGATTAATACATCTATTCATTTTGTTGTAGGACCTTAAAATGAAATTTGGTTGCCTTAGGCAACTCCACCAAATTTTATTCCCTTAAACCATGGACCATTTTGTCCTAGGATCTTACTACACATAGATCCCCTTAAAAGCCATCCTATCACCCTAAATCGTAAATCGATGTCTTAAGGGGGAATTTGACATTTCTTAAAGGGATCAAATAAGTTCTCAAAATTTGGTGAATAGAGAGCTTGACTCATCGTTTTATATTTTTGGCATTGTAATTAGGTCACTATATATATCTATGTGTGTCCTTTTCTATGTCTTCTATTAATTTTTTGTTCATCTTATTATTATTTGAAATAATGGGTAGATTAAATAAATTTTTAATAAAACTGTAGTTTCATTTCTACCCTTCATATTAACAACCCCACATTGGACTCAATTTAATGTGTGTACATGCTATGAATTTTTAATGTTATGGATTTTTTGATGTTATAAATTGAATGGTCTTCAAATGAAATATATTTTGAATTTGTGCATGTTCAATGTGATTTTTAAATAACTTTCAAATTGTGTGTGTTATTTAATTAGTTTGTTGATATATATTTTTTAATTGTTTAACATGCAATTTCCATATCATTGCTCACATGGATCCGATGTTTAATTTAGAGGATTTTATGCCCGATCAAGAAATTCCTATAGATCTCGGCATACATCCCAATTCACCACATGAACAAAACCCTAGCACACCTCCACATTCTCCACCGCCTAAACCCCCCACCCCCTCCTATAGTTGACCAAGATCAATTAAGAGAGAATATCTCAGAAAACCTCATTGTCATTCAAGGAAATATAGATCTCATAAAAAATGAGCCTAGAGTCCCTCCACATCTCGCATAGTTTGCATCTATGATGCAAACTATTGTTGATTTTGTTTGATCTATCAATGTGGACCTAGATAGGTTCCATCAATGGAGAGAAGAGAGGAGGCAATTCTATGTGGATGGATTGTCATATAAAGAAATCAATGACCTAAAAATTACCAAACAAGCCATGTGCCAATATTTTATTAACCCAGGCAAACAAACCAACCAATTCCACCCATGAAAAAATGAATTTCAATTTTATGGTGTAGGCACCCATAGATAGCTTCACATTTTTGGGAGAGATGGTGGATGGTAGTTGATAATCCACCACATGGCAACAATGAGGTTCCCTTATACTTTTTGAGAAAGTTATGGGCTGAGTTTGAGTTGGGTAAAAAACACAACTATTTTGATATGAGGTCATTTCAGGGAGTTGGGTGTGGCATGCCCCAACATAGACTAGGAGTACGTGTCAATCCTCAGTGACGTGCTCCAATTGCTCCTATTGTTCCTCCTTCTTCTCCTAGTGTTCCCACTGCATTTCAGTAGCAAACCATGTTATTGACATTAGGAGCATTATGTTCACTTTCAGGACATCTCACTCAATAGACTGCACACGCGGCCACTGAAGTGGCCAATAGAGAGCATGGAGGCTTGGGCTATAGGAATACTCAGGCATCCACTTCAAGTGACGCACATGCGTCTAGGATGGGGTCATACCTAAATTTACTATATTCTGAGGATCGTCCTACACAAGTATGTTCATCTTTTGAACTTAAATTTAATTCAAGTTTGAAATGTAAAAAATTCATGCAAATAATAACATCAAATTATATATATAATATAATATTAATTCAATAAGTTTTTGTTTAGTGTAGACACATGATGACATGATGCCTAAAACTCAATATGATCATCGTGTGTATATGTTGAGTGTTGTAGATTTGGGCTCACCTTTTGGACAGGTACTTGAACCAATATATATTAAATAATTTGTGTGGATATATGTATCTAATTTAATTTGAATTTGTACACATGTGTGAATTGATATATTATATATAGATGCAGGGAGGTCATACTATCCCTAGTACTGACCAACCACAAGTTACAATGGTGAGCACTCTTGAGACATCATCAACTCAGGTGTGTGCTTTCAAAAGTTTGTTAAGTTTAAATTAAATACACATCATAGATCTAATTTATTTTTTTCATTTACATACACATGTGTGAATGATCTATACAAATTTTTGCATACCATGGGGACAGGCAGAGGAATTGCATGGTGGGGCACTTTTGAAGACATGGGCATTTTGTAGAACTGACTCTCCAAGTGTGTGATCATGAGGTCATATCATTCAAGGTTGTAAAATTTACTTTAAATATCCTATACAATTTTTATGAACCTTTTATATATATATATATATATATATATATATATATATATATATATATTCGAGGTTTTCACATATTTTTTGCTTTATATGAATATGTAGGATATAGTAGATCAGGCATTTGCATCTTCTCAACTGACAGTTATGCTACCCGTTGAAGAAAATGTGCCAGTTGATTCACATGACCATATGGTAATTTATGCATACTAGAAATCATTTTTACTATATTTACTTGATATTTAATTAGTTTTTTTTTTTAATCTAAAAGTTTATATTTTCAATTTTAAATATGTTTAATTATATCAAAATTTCTAAATAAATTTAAATCTAATTTCAAGTTTCTTGTACTCTTGTACATCATGATGCGGGTACATCTAGTCGACATGGAACAAAGAGAAGACTTGATTTGACCAATTAGCCTGAAAGTTACATGGTTTTATATTTTATGGACTACAAATCTCTAGTTTTATTTCAATATATGTGTTGGACTTGACATATAAATTTTATGGACTATCTAGATCTCTAGTTTTATTTTGAACATGTTATTATCATATGTGTGTTTATTTATATCAGTTGACTTTAATATGATGATTATATATGCAGTCAATTATGAGATCGTGTTATGTTCATTTTCATGATTATATGCATTCATACATATCTATATTTATATTTTATCTAATTTTCAAGTAATACATGCACTATATAAATTCTTATCTAGAATCTAATTTCATATATATAATTTATCACATGGTTAGGTGACAAATTAAAACATTCCTTAAATAGTTTCTTAGATCATATTCATAATAAATTAAGGGCAAGTAATTTTAACTATTTTCCAATTAGATAGAAAATATTTGAATCAATAAACAAAAAACTATCTCCTTGTATGTATAAAATGTATAATCTATACAATTGAATAATTATATAAAATGTGGTAAATAGAAGACATGAAATGCATAATCTATAAAATTGGAACAAGATATTTAAAAAGTGACATCGAACAAACATATATAATGTATATCAAGATGTTTAATACAACTATATAACATGATGAAACATATATGTGCATGTAGATACAATTAAAGCTTAACAACTTTTAGGTGAATACCAAAAATTGATATTTACATAGTCTCTTGATAAAATAGTTTTTCAGTTCAACAATCACATCATAGACCGACTTGCTGAGAACCTACAAAAATAATTAATATAAGTAACTACAATTTTTATGAGTCATTTAAGTAAAAAATTCATGCAAGAAAATAGCGGTATATAGTAAATTCCATACAAATTCAAATGATGCTTGCCATAGGATGGATTAAGGGAACCTAAGAGGATATATAGCTTAAGGGGGGTCTTAAGAGAATGCCTTAAGGGGAGTTAAGAGGATGATTTAAGAGGATTCATCTCATGAACCCTAGGATATGGCTTAACAGGTCCTAAGAGGATGGCTTAAGGGGAATTATGAGAGTCCTTTAAGAGGATGGTTTAAGGGGATGTAGGAGGGTGGATTAAGGGGAGTTGATAAAATGACTTAAAGGGATGTAAGAGAGTGGATTAAGGGGATGCAAGAGGGTGGATTAAGGGGATTTGATAGTATGACTTGAAGGGATGTGAGAGGGTGGATTAAGGGGATTTGATAAAATGACTTAAAGGGATGTAAGAGAGTGGATTAAGGGGATGCAAGAGGGTGGATTAAGGGGAGTTAATAGAATGACTTGAAGGGATGTAAGAGGGTGGATTAAGGGGAGTTGATAGAATGACTTGAAGGGATGTAAGAGAGTGGATTAAAGGGATACAAGAGGGTGGATTAAGGGGATGAATGTCATGAACCTTATGATATGGCTTAACAGGCCTTAAGAGGATGGCTTAAGGGGAATTATGAGAGTGACTTATGGATTAAGGAGATGTAAGAGGATATGACTTAAGGTTACTTTAAGAGGAAGGCTTAAGGGGATGGAAGAGGGTGAATTAAGGGGAGTTGATAGAATGACTTGAAGGGATGCAAGAGGGTGGATTAAGGGGAGTTGAGAGAATGAATTTAAACCCCAAGGGGTGTTGAGAGAGTGACTTAAGGGGATGCAAGTGGATGGATTAAGGGTAGATATATGAGGATATTGATTGAGGTGTCCTAAGATGATGAATTAAGGGTTTTTGAGAGAGTGACTTAAGTGGATGCAAGTGGATAGATTAAGGGTAGATATATGAGGATATGGATTAAGGGGTCCTAAGAGGATGGATTAATGGCAGTTGATAGAATGACTTAAGGGGTTTTAAGAGAATGGCTTAAGGGGATATGAAATCAATTATAAACTTTTTATAAAATGACAATGAATTAAATTTAGTTTTATATTTATACTATCAATTAAATGTATCTAGAACTATATATAGTTACATGTCTCTAGATTTGAATTCCATCGTAATATATGTGCATCTCCTCTCTTTTTTGTAAAGCATCTAATTTTGGGAGACCTAAAACAAAAAATGATATAAAACTTTAATTAGGAAATGTTTAAATACAAATATATATATCAATTAAATATATATACAACTAGATATACTTACCAATATTTATTTTCTCTATTGTACCATCTGCATCCTCTCTTTTTTGTAATGCATCTATGATTTTCCCATGATCATCCATTGAAATTGTCCATAAAACTTTATTAGCAGGCCTCCCTTGATATCTAAATAGTTTTATATTGGTTTCCAAAATTAAATGTGAATAATGTATAATCTTCTTGTGTCTTTCATAATCTTTAAATGCATGCAAGCCATTCTTTCTCATCAAATATTTTTGAAGCCAGGTGCCAACAACAACCACTGAACCAGTTGGATACTCAAAGTTTTCATCATCCACTCTAGTATGTACCAACTTATGTTTTCTCTCAACACATCTAGCCAACCAGTACTCTATCTGGTCTTCATTCCCCTGAGGTGCAACAACAACATACACATTTCCTACAAAAATAAATACAAAATTCAATAAAGAATACTCAAAATTTAAAAAAAAAATTACATCCACTAATTGTTTTCCAAATTCATCTAAACTAATTTCATGCATACATTCTCCTAATAATGAAAAGTTACCACATCTATCACATTCTACAGAAATGCATGCTTTTAAAAAAAATGAGTTTCCATTTAAAGAGGGATCACAAAACAAACCTGCTACAAAATATTTGATTCTTTCAAGTGGCATATTAATACCACAAATGTCCTGCATAATTTGGTTAGCATGCAAAGTGTGTCGTATATATTGAAATATATCATAATAATAATAATGAAATTGTACATGAGTCTTACAACAACAAGAGATTTGTTGCTTATTAATTCTAACATACCAAGGTTTACACTTTTTGAATGATCTTTGACTTATGTTAATATTTAATGGTAAGATTGAAGCATCTAATTTTTTTTTATATAATTCAATTTGAGTCATATCTAAGAGATGCTTTGGATGAGGTTCATGAATTTTGGAACCCGCCCTTAATTTTAAGACATCTCTAATGTTAGGTGATATTCTTGTATTATCATGCCAAAAAATTTTGATTAAAGATTTAATTTCATTAGTTAGTTTAATGCCTGATCTTGGGAGTCTACCACTAAAACTCCAACATTGATTAATTGGATCGTTTTCAATACTTTCTCTTCTTTTAGCAACTCTTATCAAAGTTCTAGGATTTAAGTTTATACATTTACTAATCTTACTTAACATTCTTTTATTTGAAGTTGTTATTGCACAATGAGCTGCATTTTTATCTTTTGATTGACGTTTTTTACCAATAACATCAATAGCATTAGCAACACTAGAAACTTGTTCTATTGAATCATCTTTCTTTTTTGGTTTTACAAAAACACCTATTTTTTCATCATTTTTCTCATTTTCAACATTCTCATCAATTGCACCATGAGTTGAAATTGGAATCCTAATTTCTTTCTATAAAAAAATATTTTATATATTTTATTTCCATAATTTCTAACTTGTCTTGAAGAAACTTTACCACGAAGGTTATCTAGCACATTTGTTTCAATTGTAAAAAAAACATTTTCACCTTCATCCATAGATGGAGTTTCATTTTCATTCACACAAGGGGTTTCAATTTCATTTTCAAATGTAAAAGGGATTTCATTCTCATTTTCATCAATATTAGGGATTTCATTCTCATTTACATTCTCATAAGATATAATTTCATCATTTATTTTTTTGCATTGTTTCAACCCTAATATTATTGATCTCATCAATGGTGTATCCAGCTTCAGCTAAATAAGCAATATCAATATTATCAAAACTTGGGTTTGAACACATACCTGGATAGATTGTTTGAGTAGGTGCATTTTCCATATCATTGGGAGGTGGATTTGAAGACATACCCGAAGTTGTTTGCATATCATTCAAATTTGAAGTTAAAGACATAGTTGGGTTTGTCTCTGTAATTGCATTTTATTCCATATTCACCATCTCCACATTTGCATCATCTACATTCATTTCATAATTCATGGCTTCCTCTTCAACATTCTTGGAACTAGATGCTTCCAAATCTTGCATTTGATGAATCCTTTCTCTCATTTCCCTTTGTCTTTTTGCCTCCTTGTCTTTATTTGCTTGAATTTCTTCGAATGTCATTAACTTTCTACATCTTTTTTTTGTCTTTGCTTATCACCCATGGTTACCAAACCCTCTTTGATGACAAAAACAATAATTCAAGAAACCTATGAAGTACAAAAACATCATGAGTACATCCAAAAATTCACTTTTTCCAAATCTTCTTGTAAAAAGTTCTTGTACTTGATTCCACTTTAGAAAATTCAACCTACACTTTGTCTCTTCCAACAATTTGAAGAGAATATGCCCTACACAAGACAAATTTGCAATAAAAAATGCAGAAAATGACACTTTCGGACCGTACTGTAGAAAAAGAATGTTGCAGGAAAATTGTGTTTTACTAGTATTTTCTAAATTAGGGAAAAACAACTATATTAGAAACTCGTACGCATTATGAAATGCGTATGCGTTTTATAACACATGTGTTTCATTTAAATAACACGTACACATTTTTGTAACATGTACGCATTATTTAAAATTTGAATTCTCACACCACATCCAGCCTTGGTTTTAGGCTTGGGAAAGGCTTGGCAATCCAATCCTTAGCCTTTGACCTGCAA
The DNA here is from genome assembly GCA_007258455.2 of Sequoia sempervirens. Lineage (NCBI taxonomy): Eukaryota > Viridiplantae > Streptophyta > Pinopsida > Cupressales > Cupressaceae > Sequoia > Sequoia sempervirens. The sequence goes on from VDFB02321056.1 coordinate 69,338, forward strand.
CTAAAAGACTAAGGCAGATTGAAGAAGAATGTCCAACTTTGACAACATGGCTGATGGAATTTTTTTTTTAATCAATCTATAAAATTAAAACCCATTAGAGAACACAATGTCTACTTTCCAAATATATAAATTTTGTTAAGATTGGATTTTTTTTGCTATTTTTTAATTAATTTCTAAACAAACTAGTCCTTAAACTTGAAATATCATGGTTTTTTTGTTTTTTAATAACTTTTTATTGGTTAAGTTTCTTGTAAGAAAAATTATATGGCATCAAACTTCAGACAATTCTCTATACAATGAAAAAAAGTCAAAAAATGTTTTGTTTAGGTCCAATTATGTTGTCCGTACACGATTTTTAAAAACAACAATTAAAGCCAATAAAAAAAATTCAACCAAAAATTACAAAAAAATTCTAAATCAAACTTCATGTTGTTAGCTCTCTTTTCCCAAAAGGAATTAGCAAAATAATTTTATTTGGGTCAAAAAGTGTTGTCCGTACACGTGCTTGGTATGGTAAAAAAACACGGACTTTTAAAAAGTGGTTTTTATAGATCCCTATCAAAATTTAATTTCAATAATCTGGGTATTTGAATAATTTACATATATGGAAACTAGATTCAAAATACTAAATTTCATATTACTGACTTTTTTTAAGATTCATTGTGTAAGTGCCTCAAATTTTCAGTCTAAGTGTGACAAATTCTGAAAAACAACAAAAACACTTCCACTTTTTGAGCTTTTTGTGTACCCAACTTCTTACATCAACCCAAGCCTCATCCATTGTACAAGGTGCCAAAACATCTATCACTCCTCCAATGTGATTGTTCAAACCAAAAATGAACTTTTGGACTCAAAAATTTTCATGTTGCTGGTACTAAGGGACATACTTAAGCAATCAGGTAAACTTCTCCCAATATTCATTGACTGATAGAGGTCCTTGCCTTAGGTTTTCGAAATTTAACAACCTCTAGTCATAGTATGTAGATGTGGAAGCCACCTTTGATGAAATAACCACACAAATTGCTCCCATGATACCTCAGCTGCTACCATTCCCATTTCTACTCTTTTGTTCTCCCACCAGGTGGCAACTTCTCCTGCCAACTGATAGGCTGTCCATGTTGCCTTTGAATTATCAAAATAATCCCTTAGTTTAAAGTATTTTTCCATTTCTATTAACCATGCCTCCACGAAATCACCCAAAACGGAGCCCTCAAACTTAGGAGGTTTAATCTTCTTCATATCCTTGGCCAATTCATTAGCTAATCATCTCCTTTTGTTACTCAAGCTTATGGTTTTAGAACTTTCTTCATGATGGTCACTATGGGTCTCAGACCTTTCCTCATGCATATCAGTCTATCTGTTCACTTTCCTTTCCAAATTTAGCAGTTGATTTTGAGTGTCACTCATTAAATTCAAGAGTTGATCTAGTTTGGCCATAAGGTTACCATTGTCTTGATCTCCTCCGAACCCATTTTCAGAATTCTCCATTCTAATTAGGTTCCTGGAGTTAGGTATTACTTATTAGTCTATGCTGGTTTTTTTTTTATACAAAGATTCAACACGATATGCTATCAATTAATTATAGATTTCATTCATTAGTGATTACCAAAATACCTATCACTCCCTATGATAGATTTGATTACAAAATGAATAGCTATCACTCCCTATGATAGATCTAGTCACAAAAAGAACAACTATCACTCCCCGTGATAGATTTAGTTACAAAATGTTTATAACTAGCTATCATTCCTGTGATAGGTTTATTTACAAAATTTGTTGTAAAAAAGCTTCTATCATACCCTATGATAGGTTTTTGTTACCAACAGTTTAAGTGTCCATATACAAAGGTTGGTTTCCATTTCCTAAAGATTCAGGCAGCTTGATCCAATTTTGTTTTAGGTTCACATGATGAGCCCGAGGTTCAATGTCGAACCCAGTAGCTCTAATACCATATGTAACAGCTAATATCTTATAGTTAATGGAAAAACAGTTATTTTTCCAAATTCAGCTGAAAGGCAACTAAATAAATAACATTATAGGGTTTTTCCAAAATACAGATAACAAACTGAAAAGTGAATAACTGCTAGGGCATCATTAGCTAACTCACATTTTTCATTGTCTATTAAGAACTATTATCTTTACATTGATAAGAATTTTCAATAAAAGTAAATGTGTAATAGCTAATTCTTCAACTAACTTCTAAGTTTCATTTTTTAGCTGAAAGAACATCTAACTGAATTAACTAAAAAGAAAAATTTACTGATTTCCATTAACAGAAATGAAACGAGCTAAACTAACTTTTCATTGCTTCCAAATAAATTACAACTAAACATTCTATGCTAAGTAATCTTTCAAATTGTATAAGAGAGAGAGAGAGAGAGAAAGAGTTTCAGAACTTTACAATTTAAGAAGTCAAATGACATGTTCTTGACATTGTCTTCAAGGGAAAAGAAGATATCATTAGGGGCTTTTCTGCCTAATCGAAGACCTACTGGTCTCTCGTGGTCCTTCGACTAAAGGAACCCGTCCCTTCACGAGGTGGCTAACAAGGATCTAACTGTCATCATGCCTCTAAGCTTGGTTTCAAGGACCTATACCTCCTAATCAACCTAAGGGTACCTCCCAACTAGAAAGGCCACTCTGATCAGTGGTATATCTGGTGCTTGATAGCTGACAGATGTTGAATCTAGCATCGTACCTTGGCCAAGGATTTTAATATTACTGGCACTCCTGTGCTAATATCTCTGGCACTCCTGTGTCGTCAACACTCTCACCCTTGCTCAACATGATTATAGAATTATTCATGGTTTAAAGTTTAATATAAAAATTTTATTCTCTTTTCATAGATTATGGTTATACTTAGCCACTAGATAATTGCATTAGAAGAAGACATATCGAAAAAGAGAGAAACTCCAAGTCTCTTTTAATCTTACTTAAGAATTTAGAGGGTTTCCAAGAGGATGTAAGATGAATACAGGGACAAGAATCAGTCCAATGAAAGATTGAGTTGACATAATCCATTTATTTATTTCCATTGATCTGAATATTCAAGTTAAGTTTCGCTTTGAAAATGATTATCTTTTCATTGAAGTTAATCTAATAGCAGGGTCTTAAATCAAGACTTAATCTTTTAGATTTTACAAAGAGGAGACAAAGGTTAAATGGTTCCTTCCCAAACATGTTCCATTCGAAGAGACCATAGTAAAATTTATTCTTAGGAAAACTCATATTCTACTCTCCAAACAGGGTATCACAATTCTGGTTTACTCATAACAACTCAATGAAATGTAGACCAATAGGTCAGACTCAAGAGTTCAAAATAAGGTTGGAGATAATTTGAGGAAAACAGCTCACCTCAGTATGACCAAGTCAAGTCTTAGAAGGATTAAATAGAACTAGATTCCAATAGGAAAGAGGATACAAAGTGCTACCTCGAAAAAATATTCAATTAGCTTATACCTTCCAAACAAGAAGAAAATAAAAATTGTTTTTGACTTGTTTTCTTTTTAATTCTTTTCTTCCATAGATTCATTGCTATTCCATAAACAATCTGACTCATTTCACCTTAAATCAAAATACTACCCAAATCATTTTCTTTTCATAGTAAGAAATAGATTAAGCTTTCTGTTATTAAATAGAGACTCATACATGCCTACCAAATGATATAAATTTGGTAGCTTCAATCTACAGATCTCTAGAAAGCTCGCTAGCCGAACACCACCCTTGGATAAATGTGCCCCAAAAGGATATACATGCTTCAAGCAGGGTTATGATTGACAGAAGTTGAGTTCTTCACCCCCACATGCAACTATCACAGAGGAAGGGTTTCAATGAATTTTCATCGTTCAAGAGGGGAGAGAGAGAGAGAGAGAGAGAGGAAAAATGAAATAATGATTATTGGTCAAGTTATCGAGCTCAAATTCAGGGGTTTTCGAATATGGGAATGGAAGACTTTTGATTATGCCCAAGATTGAGAACAAGCCAAAAAAATCCATTGATGAAAGGGAAAAAGTAAAGAGTACTCCCTGACTTCTAGCCTTGAATCGTCTCCTTACCAACACCTACCCCTTCGTTTGCCATTCTAGGGCTTTTCAAGAAGGGAATGACACAAGAATGGAAAGACATTTCTTCATAACTCTGATTCCACAAAGAATTCAAAATAATTATAACCATTTAATGACTCCCTTAAAAGAATGATAAGCAAGTATCTATATTTAATTTGAATATTTATATATTTGACATCCTCTAGCGAAATATTCTAAGATTTAATTCGCCTAGTAAAAGAGGATGAAAATGATTATTTAATTATATCAATTGTTTACCACTTATAGAAATCTCATATAAGGTGAAGGTTGATTTATATATTAATTTAATTGACTTATTTTATAATTTAATTATATTAAATTTTAAATGGCCAAGTTACAATTTTGATTCCTTGTCTTACACCCCGACTCAAGGCGAGATGACAATTCCCAATCCTCTGATATCCACTACCTCTCCTTGATGATATCTCCTTTTTTGTCACGACGTCATCAGTCCTACATCCACTAACAGGTATAATGGTTAGAAATTTCTCAACGGCTATATAAACATGTACTTAAATATTAATTCATAACACATTCAATTTCAAGTGAACAAGAAAATCAATTGCCATAAAAAGTTTGTTAACTTTATAGTTACAATAAATAAAACATTCATTTTATTCTCAATTTCACATTTATATGAAAATAGTTACTTTGCAACTAACTTTGCTTTCAATAACCATAACCAAATTCATAGTCTCACTATAAGGGATGTAACATACTCCTCCCCTTAAGAATCATCATCCTCGATGATTGTTTATTCCAAATTTTTAAACATGATATAAACATAAACATAAACGTAAATTAATGTATTAATGTTATTAATAGGTTTTGTAAAGCATCCTTAATATAATTTTTTTTGTTTAGTACGAAATCAATTCAACAAGGTAAACTATTCTAATCTTCATGCCTTATTCAGATGCCTCACCATTTCCTGCATTTCCTACTTGTATCTAGGGCAAGCAGTATCATATGTGTCTCATCTTCAGTTTATCCTTCCTTGTAAAGAAAATGTGATATGGACTTTTGACTTTTCAGATTAGAACTTAGCATGAACTATGGCTTCCATTTAGGGATATATTCTCAGAGACGAAATGTTGTTCTGTAGAGGTGAATATATAATTGATCTCATATTCTTAGTCTCATTTTTCTCACCAAGATCTTGCCATTGCATCTTTGTTATCTCCTTTTGTATCTCTAATGGACAAGGGTTTGTCAAGAAAATCTATCTCACCAATTCCCTATTTTTCAATCTATTACTTACCCTTCTTTAGAGTTGATATTCTAATCGTTTGTGTTCATCTGCACTATTTTTAATGAATATGTGCCTATATTACCATTTATAAAATAAAACTACATATATTCAAAAAAAAATGAAAAGAGACACATTTTAAAAGTCCAAATGAAACAACAACCTCAACAAAACAGAACTATTTGTATTAATATATAAAAAATTAGCATAATGACTTTCTTGATTCTAGTTGTAGGTGCATGCATTTGCAAACATAATAAGGTAAGGGGTTTGTATTTTTCTCCGGTATTCCTACAAGAGCGTTCTTCGAAGGTGGAATTACTTCAGGGACTTAGACCTCCAAAATGATAATTGTACAAAACTGCTCTCCATACCAATGATCTTATGGAAAGCTTTTTCAATTTCACCTGCACTTGTAAAAATTAAGCTAACTAGGCAAAGGTAAAAATTAAGATCAACTTTATGCAGACTACCTAGCTTATTTTGTATTTATGTCTATTGTCCAAATGTTGTAAAACTTAGATTTTAACCTTGTGATCAATCTCAAGCTCATGAATAAATTAGGCCTTAAAATCTCTGTTTCTGATGTTTAATCAAGTTTATAAAGGGATTCTGAGCGGAGTTGAAATGGTGGCTATAAAAAGGGCCAATCAAGCATCTCTGAAAGATCGAGAACAATTCAAGAACGAGATAGAATTGTTATCGCGAGTGCATCATAGAAACATTGTGGGATTGCTTGGATTTTACTTTGACAGAGGAAAAAATGTTGGTGTATGAATATATATCAAATGGAACTCTCGGAGAAAGTATCCATGGTAGAATGATATATTGTATTATTGACTTACACCAAAATTGGTGATGAAATTGATGCTGAATTTAAAGCTGGTTATGATAATCAAATTTTGTTGGGGATGTTTATAGGTCAAACTGGTATTTGTCTAGATTGGAGAAGAAGAATTCTTATAGCATTGGGGGCCGCCAAGGGTTTAAACTATCTCCACGAGTTTGTGAATCCACCCATAATACACAGAGATGTCAAGTCCACCAATATATTGTTGGATGAGAGGCTGGTTGCCAAGGTCGCAGACTTCAGTATTTCTAAAGTAGTTTTAGATGGCGGTGTGCGTGCACTATTATTCATCGGCAATCACCCTAAACCCCAAAAGAACTTTGAAATCAATGGGTCGAAAAAGAACAATTTAATCCTACACTTGAAACTAAATAGATATCCATAGAAATTGTCACATCGGCCCAAGATTCACATTTAAATAGGCTACAACGATAAATTAAAACAGGGTTGGAAGCTTACTAGCTTGATGGCCACTTCTTCGTTGGTCTGAATATTGGTGACAATGGTTCTAAGCACTATGAGAACACCACCAATGTTCATATAAATTAATGTTTCATTTTGCATACATGTCTACCAAGGCATCTGATCAAACAATTCACGTGCCTTTTCTATCCATACCCTGTTTGAAACCTCCCTATTTGGCACAAGCTGGGAGTACATAGGCAAATATGAACCAGGTGGCACCTAACTACTACAGTTATGATACAAGCATCGCCAAACATGTTACTAGCATCCACCAAACAAGGTTACATTTTATGTGATCACAAACTTTACAGAAAACAAAAATAGGCATGGGAAAAGGGACGAATTAAGAGGGACTCGCATGGGCCACCTAAAAGATCTAAAAGAAAACACAATACAGATGATTAGGAAGAAGTTGATTTACTGCCTCTGAAGGTGTTTTCAGGGGTTGGTCTATATCCTGGAAGATGTAGACAAAGAGCCAAATGTAGTCAACAAGAAGGATGTCTATGGTCTACACATTGGAAAAAGAGAGGCATAGTTGACCAAATAATTGATCCTCGGTTTGTGGTAAGCATCAATTCTAACTCTTGGAGAAAATCTGCTGAGAGAGCAAAAAGTGCTTGGAAGACCAAGATATTGATAGTCCTTCTGTGGGGGATTTTCTTTGGAACTCAGACTATGCCCTTCAACTTCAATAGATAGCAAGGCCGAGAGATCTAGATGAAAATGGCACCAACTGAATTGATGGGATTTGTTTGTGTGTTCTTTTGTTCAGAGAATTTTGAAGAAAGCGCCATCAAAAGACATAGTGGGGTAAGTAAACACAACACGCAAGGTGCAACTACAATTGCAGTATTTAATCAATTGATCAATTCCCAAGGATGATGATCGTAGCAATTTTCTATTGTATTCCCATCCATCAGCCTAAAATATTTTGGTTTTTCTTCCATGACTTACTATTTGTACCTCAATTCATGAACCCAAAGTTTATAGAAATGCTTGAATGCTGCCGTCATTAATGTCAAACATTTTTCCTTTAATCTTAATATTTATCTAGACGGTGTCCATTAGAAGTTCCTCTACTAAGTATTTGATCGTTTAGTTAGTTTGGACTCCTTGTTCCTATAACCATCAATTTCTCTTTTGAGCACTACATGTTTGGAAAATAGAATAGAGTCCAGTTTAACTTTGTAAGTTCTAGAGCAAAGAGATTATTAGAGCTTATTCACAACAATTATTTTGGTCTTTTGGATGTTGCTCGAATTAGTAAATATCTTTATTCTGTTTCATTTATAAGTGAATACTATTTTAATCATGGATTTATTTTCTTAAGAATAATTCTAAAGTGTGTAGTGAGTTTAAGGATTTTAAGATTCTTGTTGAAAGTCGGAAGGATTAAAAAATAAAAGTATTAAGGTCGAGGGTGATAAATACTCTAGAGAATAGTCTAATTTTTTTAGACATGTAGTTGTCGTGATATTGAAGGAAACACCTTATACACCATAGAAGGATATTGCTACATAGTTTTTGTTAACACATAATTTATGTCATAAGAGTTTTTTTGTTTCTTGTCATGGATGGTGTGGTGATGGGAGCATGGACCCTATTCCTTGCAACAAGAGATGCTAGAAAGGAAAATATTCAAAGGATCAAGGCTAGTAAGGATCTCAAATTTTTGAAAAGAGTCATCTGAACATGGGATGGTGGACATACTAAGAACAAACAAGAAGGGTAGGATAGATTATCTTGAATTTTTGGATATTTGGTATCTATGTCTTAATCTAATGTGTTTGTTCTAGATGGACACTAATCTATTTTGTAATAATGGCCACATCATGTAAAGTATACAATGGTAGAATCACTCCTTTAGGGTATTTTTTACAAGGCTTACCAAGCATGGGAAACTATGAATTATATATAGCTTTTTTAATATTTTTTATAATTTTAAAATTATAGTAAATAAAATAAATATAATATATATATAATAAAAAAAAGTATAATCTTATCTTCTTAAATAAATGTATCGTTTGTACTCCACTCCTGACATGGACAAAGTTGGCATTGCTGGCATAGACGACGGAGTTTGTACGGGGTTGAAAAAAATGATGAAGGCAAGGCATCCATGCCCATGCACCCAACATGGGTGCATTCTTGGGCTGGATAGTCAGTGTTGTGATTGAATGAAATTATTGTTCTTCCAAGAGTCATGGCCAATCAAACTTATTATTCAACTACAACTATAGTCCATTTTCCATAGCGATATTTTTTTGTTTAGTAGGTGATCAATGACAAAACATGACAATTATACACGAGAAATTGATGGTTATAGGAACAAGGGATTTCTATTATTAATTAATAATAACAATCTCTTAAAATTCATAACGAGAGTTGGTGAAGAAACATGCATAAAAGTATATATAGTTTACAAAAGTTAACTTTCACAACATTAATATAAAGCCCTAAGAGTTGATTGTGTTTATACTATAAAATTTTGAGGAACAATGAAAGTATGTTTAAAACTAGCAATTGCACCTTGGTGTGTAATGGGTACGCCGAAGAGGTGTGGAAGGTCAATTAGGAAAAAAAAGGGTCTATTTTTTTTGCATATATTTATGGAATACGTGAAGTCAATTGGTAGGTCTTTTAGCAAATGATGATGTTTGTGGAACAAAGGTCTCAATGGAGAAGTGATAGTTTCAATCAACTATGCATCCTCTTACAGGGATCCAAACGGGATTGAAACAAAACCTTTGAATGTGGAAGATAATTAGATTCCATTACCCATTAGGCTCATATTATGTTTGCAATAGAGAGGGAGGGAGAGATAGGGTTAGAAAGACGTAGAGCTAGAGGGGGGAAGAGCAAGAGAGAGAGGGGGGTAAGAAGATAGAAGAAAAGATAGTGTGAGACATAAAGAATGAAGAGAGGGGACTTAAGAAAGAGATGTATATACAAAGAGGGAAGGATATAGAGAGAGACACATACATATTAACAAAGAGAGATGGAGACGAAGAGATACAAAGAGATAGATAGTGAGACCAAGAAGCATAGGGAGAGAGAGAGAGAGATAAGAGAGATAAAAGGAAATAGATATTGAGAGAAGAGAGATTAATAGTTAAATTTGTATCTACAATGTATCTAACAAAATCCCCTTGCATTATGTTGTGATAGATGTCATACCCTATTATAGAGCTCCTATTTTGGCACAATTAAGGAGAATATAGGCAAAGGTTTTTGAGAATGACTTTATACATATTGATTGCATTTACGTGAAACATTCCAAGGATTGTGCAACAAATCCATTATGTGCATATATTCTATGATCTTAGAAATCCATGCCAACACATCTTTAGGGAATTCTACCAAACAATTTTCTTTGATAGAATTTAATCACTTTGAGTTTAGGTGCCAAGTGCCACCCATTAAATTGAAGATGAAAATGCAGATTGTTTGATTTCTCTCCGAGTAAAAACCTTCATTACTTCTTACCCAAAAAATATGGATTCAAATAGAGATAGAGCATGAAGAAGAGAGAAAAAATATAGAGGGAAAGAGGGAAAAGTAGGAGAGAGGTGGTAAGAGAGAAAGAGGAAAGAGATAGAGACAAAGATATGAAGGAAATTAAATAGGGAGAGAGGGGGATAGAAGAGGAGAGAAAGAGATACATTTATAAAGAGAGGAATAGAGAAAGATAAATAGGGAGAGAGGGAGATAGACAGGGAGAGAAAGATATATTTATAGAGAGAGGGATAAATAGGGAGAGAGGGAGATAGATAGGGAGAGAAAGAGATACAGTTAGAGAGAGGGGGGGAGAATAAGAGATTTAAAGGGAAACAAAGATTGAATTTTGAGAAACTATTATGTGCCAACAATCCAAAGATGGCACATGCCCATGATATATATATCCTTCTCTCTCTCTCCCTCAATTTTATTTCCACATAACTATAAAATTTGACATGTCAATCACAATTGTAGTAATTGGTAAGTTGAAATTTCTATAGGAAAGAGGGCCAAAAAGGGAAGCCACTTGAATATTTCATTGAATATGTACTGAGTTATAAAATGTTTGTTGGTTTGAATCCCTTACGATTAATCCACTATATTTTTTTTTCTTACTTCTATTGTTTACATTTTATTCTCACTTTTTCATGTCATTACAAAAGGACAAATATTAGCTAGAACAAAATTACAACTTACAAGCTGAAACACGAGGGAGGAGCAGGCAACAAGAAAAGGGTAGAGAAAGCTTTACATTTGTCTGCGTGGAAATAGTAGCCCATATAATGCATTTCATCAGCTTCTCTAAGATTACCATCCATTTTCATGCTCTGTATTAAGGGTTGGGTGAAATACAAGGAGAAAGGAGTCTCAGACTTTGCGAGCAAGTATTCTAAATTTTGTTCTGGTTTCCAGTTGGAGCAAGAGTAAGTCATAGCGTGAGGAATTGAAAGGGGTCTCAGACTGTGCAAGCAATTCAACATCCTCTTCCCATTCCTTTTTAGCTCATTCCATGTCCTCCACCTTATCCACCCCTGCTTCCATCTCATCCACCCCTGCCTCCACCTCATCCACTCTCTACAAGCCTAAATCTAAGGACCAACATGTCACACGAGCCTCTAAGAGGAGTAGTGATACTCCTCCATCTTATCATACAAATCACAAGTCTTCTTCCTCTGCCTCTACCAACAAGGAAAAAGATGGGAAGATATGAAGATGGATGATGTTTGAGAAGAATGCCTTGGCTTCTACATTGAGAAATTACTCCACCAATGTCAACAACAACAAAAATTTGGATGAGGTGTACGCAAACAGTGATTCAAGCTCTGACCTCTTTGAGCTTAACAACATCTACTCCAGAGATCTTCCTAATTACAAGAATATGCCAGACTGGACAACTTTTTCCAGCATTTTCCCTGCCTATGCCAAAATAGAAGAATTGGAACAGGGTTTGGACATCCATCAAAGCATAAAGAATAGAGGAATTTAATTAGACGTTGCAAGTTGCAACTACCCTGGTGGACATGTATACAAAATGTGAAAGTATAGAAAAGGCACATGAAACATTTAATGATACATATCACAGCCTTGAGCGGTTCGTGTGTTCTATGTCTCTTGCATTCTGCACTTATTCAAGCTAAAATGTAAGCCATATACTTGAAAATGGAAGATTTCAGTGTATGGAGTGTCATGAGAAGCAGAAAGATTTGGAGCCAATTTAACTCCCTCATCCTCTTCACTCACACTCCAATTTTAACGAATAGAAAATTGTAAACCCTAACTCATAATCATTTAAACCCTAAAGTTTGCAGTAGACTTTTTTCTCTCCATAAAATGCACATCAACAGGAGCAATATACAACATTTGTAAGCCTGCGCCTGATCCAGACCACACTCCATTGACAACATGAACAATCCCATTCAATCAATACAAGGAATACTCTTTTTACAAGTGTCAGTTGTAATTCCCACTAAAATGTATAGCAAATTCTTGATGTGGAAGCAGTCCTCGTTCCTTCTTGCAAGAATGGCCATCAACAATTACTATGTTAAATGGACTTGGTAGGTAAACATGATGATGAGGGGTTTATGTTTCAACTTCAGCTTCACACAGAGTAAGGGAGTACCTTCTCCTTTAGTTGCATATCATGGCATCAAGGACATCCTCCTTAGCCAACACAAGCAAAACCCGAATAATATGAAGGGAATTGAAAATATGTTGAATATCATGAGATGCCAAGGTTGTGCAATTGATAGTGGCTTAGAATGTAAAACTGACAAAGGTTTTAACGGATACGATTACCCCGATCGCTGGCATCCATTTTTAAGCATTGCACACCGTGGATGACAAAAGGAGGTCATCCATCTCAAATAAGGATATAAACTAGCAATTGCACCTTGGTGTGCAATGGGTATGCTGAAGAGGTGTGGGAGGTCAATTAGGAAAAAAATGGGTGGTTTTTTTCATACATTTTTTAGTACTTGAGGTCAATTGGTTGATCATTTAGCAAATGATGTTGTTTGTGCAATAAAGGTATCAATGGAGAAGTGATAGCTTCAAATCAACTATGTACCCTCTTATAGGCATTAAAACACGATTGAAACAAAACCTTTGAATGAGGAAGATAATCATGTAGTCATATATTGTTATTTAAAGAAATATTTTCTAGCAAGTAGTTGGAACTATAGGAGACAAATCAGAAAGTACATAGGTGTACATCTAACTTTTAGTTCAATAGGGAGATGATTGAGAGAATGAGGGAGTTCATTATTAAATTGAATGATAGACAATCAACACTTCACAAAGCAAAAGTAGTAGGGTTTGTTGTCTAATAGGCTATATGTGGCATTATGGACATTAAAAATCTTCTATTCTATTCAACCAATTACAAAATACTAGAAAATGAGAGTTTTTATAGAATAACATTTTATCATATTTATGTTCATATATGAACAACTTTAGATTAATAAGACTCAAAAAGTACATTAAGCTATAATAGAGATGACTAGATTTTAAAGATCGTAGGTTGTGACAAGATCAAACAACTACAAACTAAATAAATGCTAACATAACATGAGAATAAACCCAAAGAAGTGAATTTCAAACCATAAAAACTAAGTAAAAATAGTCTTATATGGAAAGGATCTCTCAAGGAAGCATTGAGATGACAAAGAAGAAATATGGGAGCAACAATATCACCATGTTTGTTGCTATGGTTAGAACAAAAAGGCCAATGCAAGATATGACAATGCTCATAATATGTCTAGGAATAAAGGGTCAAGATTAACAATACTCAAAGCAAGCCTGACACACATCCTAGAACCTTTCCTAACATCCACAACCAATGAACCTTTGGTAGTAAAGAAAAATCTAATGATGTGTTGTTGCTTCCATGATCCATCTCGTGGACAAGGGTAAAGCCAAGATTGTGACTAGCTAGTTTGAAAGCAATGGTAGCAATACTACAAGTGGAACATTGTCTTTTTAATTTGTCTACATATGTGTGTGAGCTGGTTTTATCCAATTAGTGTTTGTGACCTTTAATGTCTGAACCGGGCTTAAGGAAGTCATCTTGAGAACCTTAAGGGTTCCTATGCAAGGATATACATTTATGAATTCCAACCCCCTAAAGGAAGGATAAAGCACCCTCGATCATGATAAAAGAAAAAAATGGATTAAGTGGCACCTCAACAATATCATTTACATCAAATTTCGTAGTAGATAGGAAATGTGGAAATAAGGAGTTTCTTACTCTCCATCTCTTGGAGAGGTAGAGACAATAGATCCTATTAGATCACAATTGGTGGGAGAACAACCTCAATGACTTAGAATATGCCAAATATGCAACTTCATAATTTACAATTATGTACGTCATGTGTATAACCAAGTAAAATAGATGAGGAATTTAGGAGAGTTTGATATAAACAAGCATCATAAAAATAGTGAATAATTCTTGATAAAGAATAAGAAGGGAGAGCTTTTTGGAAGAAAAAATAGTTCAACCTTCTATAGTTTTGAATTCTCAACACCTCTAATGAGCGTTGATGCTCTAGAGTTCCTTGGCAAGGGTCCCACTTGGTGAGAACTTTGGTGTTGTGATTATTTCTTTGCCAAGTAATATGTTGATTAGGAAAATTTATTTTATGAATTGATGCTAATTGTAGTATTCATGCCGCCACTTAGAATAGTCGCCTTTCCTCGCAAAGTGATAGTTCTCAATACACCAAACCAAAAAAACAAGTGCCAAAAATACTTCACAATCTAAGATTTGGTTAAATATTTCCTATAGTAAATGTTTTGACCTGCTTTAACAACAAAGATGGGTATGACCTCATTCCTTGTGTTATTCATCTTTCTATCCAACTATTTGGTCCCTGCAATAAGGATTCAATCCCTGGTGGAAATGTTTTTTCTCCATTTGGTGCACTCAATGGTGGACAATTTGAAAATAAAATGTCAACATTGAAAACGTGATGGAAACCAAGGAACGAAGAATAATTTCAAAAAAATTATAGAGACACAATCTAATATTTTGAAAGGATCTCCTTTTTTGGGTGCAACAAACTTCATTACCATGCTTAGATTGGTGCAACACCCACAATTTAGAGATCCTATTGTTTCTTGCATTTGATTTTTTTCTTACAAAATGTTGTAGACTTTTTAAAAATGTTTGTGTTTTCTCAATAATATCATTGCTTTCTAGCTTCCTTCTCCATAGAGGAAGATTTTATTGCTAAAGGCACAAGAATCTTGTACCTTTAGCAATAAAATCTTCCTCTACTAAACAAACTTGAAAAAAGAATCGCTAAAGACTCAAGATAAGCTATGAATCGTGTGCCTTTAGCGATAAAACATTCCTCTACTAAACAAACTTGAAAAAATAGTTGGCTTCCACAATTGCTAGAGCAGAGAAATGCCTACCATGCATAGTTGCAATCACATTTTTCTATAAAAATTTGAAGGCCAACAACAATATGGCATGACACTAGACAAGGGTGTAAATGCCCTTGCCCAATGGCTAGCCCTTTAGGTAGTCGACTACATCTAGGATTAGGTCCAAGTATATTTGGGTATGAAATATGACAATTATTAAAGAAACAACAAGAGGAGAAATAGATGACGATCATATGCATCTAGCTCAATGCATCTACCCTAGAGCCCAAGTTGCAAATTTGAGGGTTTGTGGTCTAGGAGTTTAGGATGTGAAATGAAATTAGCCAAACAAGATTGAATCTATACTAAAAATCAGAGATTTTCTAAAAAAAAATTATGATTGTGACACTCTTAAAATATGAAGATAATGATTCTTGTGCTAAAGAAGTGTTCCTTCAAAAATGTGAAGAATATATTCAAATTGCATCATTGAGAAGAGCTCATAGAAAAGACCGAATATATACAAATTTCATATCACACTTTGTGATACCATGCATGTCAAATAAAAATTTGTTCACAGATTGTAAATTTTTATTATTGCTTATTTTATGTTGTGTTTGTGCATGTGATATGTCTCTTACATGGAAAACATGTACCATTTTATGGCCTTCAATTCCTTGACCTTTTATCAATTTCGTACCATTTGAACCTCACCCCACTTGCCCACTTCTATGTAGATGTAAGAGAGAACATATGTCAAGAGATAAGACAACCCAAAATAAGCTTGTTATCACAAGCCACTATGACCACCAAACCCAAGAGCTTTAAACAACAACTAGTACATGTCAAACTGTGCTCTGTTGAAACTATCTAACGTTGCCACATCTCAATGCAATTTCCACAACATGTGCAATCAAGCTTCCTCTATTCAAATTCCATTGATCTTCCCTTTCTCCCCATTATGTGACAAAGGAATTACAGTCAGAAACAAGTTGTAAAGTTGAACACAATGGCAAAAGGGACTCTAAAACATTTATTGAGGTGTTGCTCTCAATGTTTTTGCTTCTGCTCAAAGTTTTTTTCAGATATGACTGTGGAGTATGTGTTTTCCTTTCTCATCTATTGCACCTTCATTTTCAACATATAATGACAATATCAGTATTCTAATTTATTTGGGTAATAATGGTGGATTTGTAAGTGGAGTTTTGGATAGATCTATTGCTGACATTTTTGGGTTCCATTTCGGGAATTATATACGCTCTCTATGTTCTCGTTGGATGAAAATTGTAACTCCACATAGAGAAATAAGGGTCCTTGATCATATTGAGTAGGGGGAAATGGACATTTTTTCTCATGCACTTTTGGTTTTTTTTGTTTTTGGTCCTAATTTGAAATTCATTGTAATATAAAAATGTATTATGTTTTTCTAATCAATTTATTGCAAAAATGTTAGTCAATATGATTTGAAAGACTCATATATTTATTAATGAAATTCCAGTAGAATTTGAAGTATACTAAGATTTTCAACTTGTACAACTGTTCATTGCTTCCTAATGTTTTTAAAATTTCTCTGTATCCATTTCATTCATGTTTTTTAAGGCGAACAATCGACTTAATAATATATTTCTGTTAGTTTTGGGTAATCCTCACAGCCATCGTGTAGATTGGCCTGCAGGCTTACCTCTGCGTTACTCATTCTAAAATCTTACATGATCAGGGTGTTCCAAAGTACTTCATTAATTCTAAAAGCTTGAAAGAATTCTTGCAAAAGCCATTTTGGGCATATCGTGCGATAATAGAATTCCATGAGATCATGTCTTTGAGGCATTTTGTCAACCAGTTGACGAGATGTTTATGCTTCCACATTTTGCATGCATGTCTATAAGAGTACTTGCGACTACAACATCAGACAATAATGTGCTTTCAATTATGTTTTGATGGATGCCCATACTCTGTTGCAAAGCTTCCCAGTTTGGCACAGGCTGGGAGGATGCTGGCAAAGGTTGTGGAGTTACGCCTTACACCTCCCAATTGCATTTGCTTAAAGTTTCCAAGGCCCTCTCAATAAACCAATTTTGTGAATATCCATTTATCATTCCAGTCTATGATACATCTTCTCTTTGAGGTATTTAGTCAAACGACTCAACTGCCTTGTCTATACTTTGTAGATTTTTCATATCTGTCTAGCAGTTCACTTGTAACTACATCAAACAACAATCCCCTTCTTATCATGCTTTGATGCATGTCCATGCCCTGGTCTGGAGTTCCGATTTTAGCACAAGCTGGGAGGATGCTACCAGAGCTTGTGGAGTTTGGCTTTACTCCTGCCAAATACACTTCGAGGCTTTTTCTATTTGAGACATTTTGTCAAACAGTTCGCGTGCCTTGTGTATGCTTCCACATTTTGCATAGAAGTCTATCACAGCATTCACAACTACAACGTCTGACAAATATATATCCCCAATTATGCTTTGGCGGATGTTCGTGCCCTATCCTACATATCCCATTTAACACAGGCTGAGAGGATGCTGGCAAATGTTGTTTACTTTGGCTTTACACCTGCCATTTGCATTTGCTTAAAAGTTTCGAAGGATTTTTCAACAAAACCCATTTTGTGCATATCCTGCAGTCATTTTTATTACGTGCTTCTTTGAAAAGCCTTATAACCTCGCCTAAGGACGCCATTTT
Organism: Sequoia sempervirens; assembly: GCA_007258455.2. Taxonomy (NCBI): domain Eukaryota; kingdom Viridiplantae; phylum Streptophyta; class Pinopsida; order Cupressales; family Cupressaceae; genus Sequoia; species Sequoia sempervirens. The sequence continues at coordinate 87,045 of VDFB02321056.1, forward strand.
GTGCATATCCTGCAGTCATTGTAGTACAGGAAACTAGATTCTTTCGAGGCATCACGTCAAACAGGCCCTATGCCTTGTGTATACTTCCGCATTTTGGACAAATATCTACTAAGGCGTTTGCCACAACAACATCTGAAAAATATCCCCTTTCCATTATGATTTGAGGATGTCCATACCATGTTCAAAAGCTCCCATTTTGGCAAAGTCTGGGAGTATGCTAGCATATTTTTGTGGAATTTATCTTTACACTTGCCGCTTGCATTTGCTAAAAAGTTTCAAATGTGCATATCCTGAAATCATTGCGGCCCATGAGATCACATCTCTTTGAGGCATATTGTCAAACAGTTCAAGTACCTTTGGATTCTTCCGCATTTCGAATACATATCAACCAAGGTATCTCCAACTAAAGCATCTGGTGAAAAGGCCCTCTTGATTATACTCGCAAAAGTTGTGAAGTTTGAATGTCCATACCCTGTTTTAATGTTCCTATTTTGGCACAAGCAGGAAGAATGCTGGCATATCCTGCAATCATTGCATTCCATGAGATAACCTCTTTGAGACATTCTGTCAAACAGATCTCGTGCCTTTTCTATGCTTCCACATTTTGCATACACGTTTACCGGAGCATTTCCAACTATAATATGTGAAAAAAAACCCGCTTTGATGGATGTCCATACCCCATTCCCCATTCCAAAGCTCCCATTTTGGCATACAGCAGGGAGCATACTGGCGAAAGCTGTGGAATTTGGCTTTACACCTGCCAATTGCATTTGCTTGAAAGTTTCCAAAGCCTTTTCAACAAATCCATTTTGTGCATATCCTGCAATCATTACAGTCCATGAGATGAGATTTTTTTCAGATATTCTGTCAAACAGTTCACGTGCCTTGTTACTTCCACTTTTTGCATGCATGTTTACTAGGGTAGTCGTGACCATGATATCTGTCAAAGTTCCTCTATTTTTTATTGTTCGATGGATGCAAATACTGTACCAGAGCTCCCATTTTGGCATGGGCAGGGAGGATGCTAGCAAAGGTTGCGGAATTTGGCTTTAAACCTGACATTTGCATTTGCTTGAAAATTTAGTCTTTTCAACAAATCCATTTTGTGCATACCCTGCAATCATTGCAGTCCACGAGACCACGTCGAGGCAGCTTGTGAAACACTTCACTGCCTTGTCTATGCTTCCACTTTTGAATACATGTCTACCAGGGCAGTTGCAACTAAAGAATTTCGCAGGTTCCTGCAATGTTCCTGAATTTGGTTATGGGAACAGGATTATCATAGCTTGGAAGATATGAGATGCTTGACTGGATTACTGGCCCGCTAAGGTTTAATACTACAGTCCTCTTAGCATTTTCTTCCATAGCGAGCAAGCAGGGCACATTGTCATTGTCGTTCTGTTCTTCGTTCAGATCCTTCTCAGCAGGGCACACCGAATATTGGACGCAATTTTTCGCTGAAATATCTCACGTACTAACAAAATGACCGACACAAGTCATTCAATGGTGAACAGGGTTAAAAACCTACGTAATCATTCAACGGTGAACAGGGAAAAAACGGCTGGCTGAAAACTAGAAAACCGAACGGTTGAAATTGTTTGAATCATCTCCCGAGCAATTTGAGCTATCGACAGATCAAATTAGCTTGCACTACTTCAAAAATAGGGAACGCTTCTATTGTATGGTGTAAGCTGAATAATTGTATGGATTTATTGAATTTGTGTAGATATATTGGTTCAAATAGAACAATTTCTATATAATTTATAAAAGCAAGACATGGAAAAACTTAAATGGAAAAAGTATACAAATCAAGGGAAACTCGAACTAATGGAATGGTTAATTGCAATTATAAAAATCTATGCAATTGAATACTAGTTCAAGTAGTAAACAATAGATCTATTTAGTATTTGGAAAACAACTAATATAAATTGTTTATTTAACCTATTAAAACAACTCATGCAATAAATAACATGCAAACGAATGTTTTCCTTATAAGAATATGTGTTTTAATATTGTTTGAAATTGAACAATGTGTATATAACTTATAACAAGAGCACATGGATAAACTAAAATAGAAATAGTGTGCATACCAAAAAGAACTTCACTTAATTTGATATAAAAATGTAAAAATATATATATATACACAATTTTGAAAGTCCATTGTTTTCAAGGAATGTTTAATTCTAATTATAAGAATGTATGCAATTGATTAGAATGATATAGATACATTTTTTGTTGCATTTTATTACATGGTTAGATGAACTCCAAATGTATTTGTAATAAAGAAGAGATCTCTTTAATATTTGAGTATAAGATTAACCTTTTCCAGCCTCCTCTTTATTGCTCCAAAGTGGGAGCTTGGGAACAGGGGCTCCCATCAAAGCATAAAGGACAGGGAGATTTTGTCAGGTTAAAGCTACAGCTACCCTGGTAGATGATATGCAAAATGTAGAAGCATAGACAGGGTACGCGAATTGTTTGACAAAATTCCTCAAAGAAATGTTATCTCCTGGAATGTTACGGTTGTAGGGTATGCACAAAATAGATATATTAAAATGTCTTTAGAGATTTTCAAACAAAGGCAATTTGCAACTGTCAAGTCGTGCCAATCTCCATCCACAATTCATGGCATTCACAAAGTCAATTTGGTTTTCACTCTTGCTAGATTGTTATTGACCTGCGTAGAAGGATATTTGTGTATAAGTATTCCTATAGTTGCAACATCCTTGGCATACTTGTATGCAACATGTGGAAGCTTACATGAAGGATAAGAAATGTTTGACCGAAAGCCTCAAGGAAATTTGGTTTCATGGCCTGCTATGATTGTAGAATCTACATATTGTGGATTTGTTGAAAAGGTCTTAGAAGCATTCAGGCAAATGCAATTGACAAGTTATAGCAAACCTAGTATTGCAGTGATTGCAGGAAATGTTGAAAATGGAATTTTTGGGAAGGCTTTAGAAACTTGTAAGTATATGAAATTGGTAGGCATAAATCCAACTTCCATTGCTA
>VDFB02321058.1:0-28621 GCA_007258455.2 Sequoia sempervirens
AGAGGCGGAGATACAGGCATTACAGAGAGGGAGAGATGAGGTGGTAGCAAAGGTAGCAACTCTCTGGAGAGAGAGGGATTTAGCAGAGTTGTGGGCACAGGCTTTCCAGAGGGATAGAGATGCAGCAGTGGCTCGAGCACAGGGGGTTGAGAGAGATAGAGATGCAGCAAAGATGCGGACGCAGACCCTACAGGCAGAGAGGGATGCCATGATGGCTCGTGTTCCGACAGGTCAGGGTGAGGGTGGGATGCCCGGAGCAAATGTGCAGATTGTGGAGAGAGAGAGGGATGCAGTAGTGGCACGAGCAGCAGCTATGGAGGAGATGAGGGATAGATTACAGGCAGAGCTGGCACAACGTCAGTTAGCTCAGGAGGCCTAGGAGCAGGTGAGGAGAGTCATCACCAGGGACCGAGACAGATATCGACATGAGCGGAATTTCGCTCAAGTCTAGGTTGCGGAAAGAGAGGATAGCATGAGAGAGGCAAGTTTTTGGATGGCTGCATATTATGATGCAGTTCCTGATCCGGCACAGCGGAGATTCTGTTATACCAGGCAGACACCTCAGATGCCAGCGCCATCTCAGCCATTGGGGACACAGACATGGGGTTATAGTGATTCACCAGGTAGAGGAGCAGGACCTGAGTCTCCACAGAGATCAGATGTGGGGAGTTCATTTGGGAGGTGACAGGCTACTGAATTTTTGACAGATGCAGGATGGAGTGTGTAGAATTTATTGACAGAGATTAGAGATATTCCATATCTCTAGATTTTGTATTTTTATCATGTGATGTATGATGGACATGTGACATATATTATATTATTTTGATATGGGACAGTTCTTATTGACATCATGTAGTATGTTTCCTTTTATGATGGGTGATTATATGCATGTGTATATGGTATTACATATTCATGTGGATGGATGCATTGGTTTACTTATACTCATGTGTTGGTTTATTTATGCTCATGTTCATGATATGAGATGTTCACATGGATGATTGGAATACGAATAATTTTATATGAATAATCATGCTTATGTTTATTTATGCGTATGCGTAGATTTATTGAGATGTTTATGGGGATGATTGGATATATGTACTTATGGAATATGAATGATTTTATTGATGCGTGGTGATGGTGATATGTTATGTGTACCTATGGGATCTATGATGATTTATATATATGGATGTCTAGTGGACGTATTTGTCATGTATGTATGATGGATTTTGTATGAATATTTTATATATGCATGATGTGATGTATTACGCATCTAACACTTTGTGATACAGGTGGCGATGTGTGTGTATGGACCTAACATGTGGTGATGCAGGTGGCGATGTATTATGGACCTAACATGTGGTGGTGCAAGTGACGGTGGATATATGGATAATATTTTTTTGTAATTTTAGAGGAAATAACATACTGCCATAAGTGCCAATAAGAACTGACATGATAACGGGAGGTGGGTATGTAATGATGGTGAAGATGGATATCATTTGGCATCTGTCAAAAAGTATCAGTATATTGAGGAGAGTGGAAAAGAATGGGGGAAAGTATTTGCACAACCATAGGGTGAATATAATGTGATGATTATGAAAATGCAATCCTAATTCAATTTGCCATCTTTGGAGCACTGGTTTTTGCTATAGCATAAGACATGATACACCAAGGTATGGAGAACCGAGGTAGATTAGTGTCTAATGCATGAGACAAACACGCCAGACAAGAAAGCTATCCCAATACCCCAAAGTCATGAAAACCTTGTTCGGGTCCGGTATTGAGATAACCACAAACATAAAAGGATGCCCCAACATAACACAAGACCTCGAGGATCTTGGTGGGTACTATGTGGAACAACCAAGAAGACACGATAAAACAAAAGATCAAGATATGCCCCTATGTGAACCAATCAAAACACGCCATAATATGAAAAATTATGGCGTCCTTGATAAGTGGTGATAGGGAGTCTAAAGGATAAACAAAACCAAAAGCATCAAAAGATTGCAATCAATTTCAAATGTCCATTTTTATAGGACCAAGGGGATAGATGGGATTGATGAGGTCTATTAGGAAGGATGTATCCTGATAAGACCTATGATGGATGCTAAGTGAAAGATCGATATGATATAGGATATTCAAAATTGATTAGATTCGTTGGTACAAATGGGTCTTGTTTGTTAAGGACCAGCGAGATAAAGGCATAGCTTGATGTCACAATACAAGAGAGACAAGACACAACCTAAATACCTAGGGGCTTGGGGGCCGAACAGAGATTAGCCTTGCCTACGTGAAAGCACAGAGCCCTCGTAGTTCATGGAAAAAGACCATGGATAAAGCGGAAAGAAGACAATGGTGACCGATGATGAAGGACACAAGACGCGACCAACAAATGCCCCGAGGGAGGATCAAATGACCAACCTTGCCTACGTGAAAGCGCAGGGGCAACGTAGTTTGATAAAAAGACCATGGATAAAAGCGAAAAGGGACTAGTGAAGATGAAGTGACGGAGGACCAAAATACGTTGATCCAAAAATGCCCCGAGGGCAGATCAAGTGATCAACCTTGCCTACGTGACAACGCAGGGGCAACGTAGTTCGACAAAGGATGAAAGTGACGTAGGAGGATGAGACCTAGATGGAGACCGACACAATGGATGGTGCTATATGATGACACAGACTGACCGACAAAGGGAAACGAAAGATATAAGCTCAAAGTGGGATATAAAGAAGCCCAGGATGAGGGATAGGTAAGGTAGGTCGTCCAGTGCTCAATCAACAAATACCAAGTGGCCTAGGCTGATATGGGTGGGGATGATAGTGCGGATGACAACATAAAATAACTAGGATGCCAAGTAGATAATGATTAAGCCCTCTATGAATGACGCCTATTGACAGGTTTCCACCATCCATACTTATCCAAGGTGCCACCAAGAGGTGGTTTTCACCATAGGATGGATTTATTTCTCTTTACTCTTTTTGTCACTTTTTTTTTTTTTTTGATTTTTTGATTTTATTTTTATTTTTTGATTTTTTTGATTTTTTTGATTTTTTGATAGGGTAGATCAAGCGGACTTAAGCGTAGAACCTTTTCAGATGGAAAATATTGACAGGTTCATCAAGGGGATCTCCTTCCAAAGTAGTCAACATGTAGGCTCTAGATCCATATTTGGCAGTTATGATATACGGCCCTAGCCAATTTGCCTCAAATTTTCCTTTCTTGTCACGGTCTTGGTGAGTGCGTTGGTTTTCTTTGAGGACAAGCTCACCAACTTGGAATTTTCTAGGGCGGACCTTTTTATTGTAATGACGTTTGAGATGATTCTGGTATGCTTGTAGGTGGTCATAGACCCGTATTCTTCGTTCATCCAGTAACTCTAGCTGTGCAAGTCATGCAACGCGAGCATCTTCTTCGCTGATGAGGTTCTTCAAAGAAATTCTCAATGAGGGGAGCTCAACTTCGATTGGCAAGACGGCTTCAGCACCGTATACTAAAGAGTATGGGGTGGCACCTGTTGGGGTGCGGATAGATGTACGGTATGCCCAGAGGGTGGGATGAATGTGAAGGTGTCAATCTCGTCCAGTGTTATTGACAACCTTTTTGAGGATGCGGATGAGGGTCTTGTTGGTGGCTTCTGCCTGACCATTACCCTGAGGATAATAAGGCGTCGACCAACGATGCTGAATATGGAAGGTGTTGCAGAGGTGTTTCATGGATTGGTTTTTAAACAGTTTTCCGTTATCAGAAATGATGGTGGATGGGATACCATATCTGCAGAGAATATGGTAGAGGATGAATTTAGAAATCTGAGTACCGGTGATTTGTGAGAGTGGCATTGCTTCCACCCATTTGGTGAAGTACTCAGTTGCGGTGATGATGAATGTATGGCCGTCAGATGATGGTGGGTGAATCTTGCCAATCAAGTCGAAACCCCATTGAGAAAACGGCCAGGGTGCTAGGAGAGGTTGAAGATCTTGCGCCGGAGCATGGATCAAATCTGCATGTTGTTGACATGGAAGGCATTTCTTCACAAATTTGCAAGCATCATGTTCCAATGTAGGCCAATAATATCCAGCTCATAGGATCTTTTTGGCCAGAGCCATACCATTTGAGTGAGCCCCACAAATACCACCATGTACTTTCGTTAGTACCATTTGGGCCTCGGTCTCATTCAGACATCTAAGGAGGATTCCATCATACCCGCGACGATAAAGCGTATCACCAACAATGATGTATCGAGAAGAACGATGGATGAAGGATTTACGTTGGTTGCGTGTAAGTTCTGGGAGTATGATATTGTCACGGAGGTAAGTATATATGTCTTGGTACCACGGGGAGGCGAGACCTACAATATCGCACACCATGTCAGTCTCAGGAACATCATATGCAGGGATTAAAAGTTGTTTGACAAGAAACTCACACTCTATTCGATCCTTGGGCATGTCAATCAAAGAACCAATAGTGGCCATGGCATCTGCTGCTTTATTCTGCACCTGAGGGATTTGGTCAAACTGTATGGAGGTGAAATATTTTTTGAAATCATCTACCATGCGTTTATAGGGTAACAGTTTATCATCCTTTGTGAGGAATTCATCATTAACTTTTCTGATAACCAGCAAGGAATCCCCAAAGACTTTCAAATGTGTTATGTGCCACTGTTTTGCAATTCTAAGGCCAGTGAGGAGAGTTTCGTATTCTGCCATATTGTTGGTACATGGAAATGCTATCCTGAATGATTTGGGGATGTAGTCACCTTGAGGAGTGACTAATAAAATTCCTGCCCCCGATCCATTATGAGTGTATGAGCCATCGAAATATAACGTCCAAGTTGGCGCTTCTGTCACTGTGTAGATTTCTTCATCTAGGAATTCAGTGTCTAAGGGGTAAGCTTCTACCAATGGTGCTTCGGCCAATTGATCAGCAATAAATTGTCCTTTTATGGCTTTGCGCTCTACATACTCTATGTCAAATTCACTGAGGAGCATGACCCATTTGGCCATGCGACCAGTCAAAGTGGTTCTAGATAACAGATACTTCAAGGGATCAATTTTAGTGATTAACTTGACTGGGTGACTGAACATGTAATGGCGGAGTTTTTGTGTACTAAAGACTAATGCGAGGCACGCTTTTTCCATAGGGGAATAATTTAACTCATAGCCAACTAATGTTCAGCTAATATAGTAGATTGCCCTCTCTTTAAGTGACTCATCATGTTGCGCCAATAATGCCCCCAGTGCGACTGAGGTAGCATAGATATAAAGCAGGAGGGGTTTTCCTGGAATAGGCGGCATCAAAATTGGTGGATGAGCTAAATATTCTTTAATTTTATCAAAACCCATTTGACACTGTGGGGTCCATCGGAAAGTGGAATCTTTCTTCAAAAGATGGGTAAATGGCTGACATTTATCTGCGAGCTGGGCGATGAACCGACGGATGGACTGCATCTTTCCCTAGAGGCTTCTTAACTGCTTTAGATTGCGTGGAGGTGGCATGTCCAGAATGGCCTTTACTTTGGCGGGGTCAACTTCAATACCTCTATGAGAGACTATGAACCCTAGCAACTTCCCTGACGTGACCCCAAAGACACACTTTTTTCGGATTTAGCCACAAATTATAATGTTCTAACCGCTCAAATATCTTTTTCAAGATGGCGGGATGTTCTGCTCATGTTCTGGATTTCCCTAATAGGTCATCAACATAGTCTTCCATGATGATATGGATGAGGTCATGGAAGATGACTGTCATTGCCCTCTGATATGTTGCCCCCACATTTTTGAGACCGAAGGGCATGACATTGTAACAGAAAGTGCCCCAAGGAGTTGTGAAGGCGGTCTTGTGTTGGTCCTCAGGTGTGATTCGGATCTGGTTATACCCAGAGAATCCATCCATAATGGATAACATCTCATGTCCTGCTGTCAGGTCTACCAACATGTCAATGTTGGGCAGAGGGAAATCGTCTTTTGGGCAGGCTTTGTTAAGATCTCTGAAGTCTGTGCAGACCCGAATGTCTCCGTTTGGTTTGGAAACTGGAACTATATTGGAGATTCATTCGGAGTAGTCAATTGGTCTGATAAAACCTACGTCCAGTAACTTCTCCAACTCCTTCTTGACTAACAATGCGACTTGCGGATGCATCTTACGGAGTTTTTGCTTGATAGGTTTGGCGTCTGGGCGAATGTCTAAGTGATGAACCACTAAAGTAGGGTCTAAGCCTGACATGTCCAAGTATGACCAGGCAGAGTTGATGATTCCTTCTTGGAGTAGCTGCACAAAGATCGGATATTCTTGTTCGGAGAGTGACTTAGCTACATAGGTGATCTTAGGACTTTCAGCAATTCCCAAATTAACTTCTTGCGTCTCTTCAATCAGAATAGATGATCTGGCAGATAGCTGAGTTCCCATAAGGGGAAGATGAACATCTCCATCTTCCAGCGCCTCTTCGAGGTTTTCGCCTTCAGATGCGTCCTTTATTTTTATTTTTTCTAGGTCAGGAAATGCCTCAGGAAGGTTTTCACTAGATGACCGCTTTTTATTTTTCTTACTTTTATTTTTGCGACTGGAGTGTTCATCCTCCCCCAATCCCATAAGGTTGACATACGTGTCCGCAAACATACTGACAGGTGTGGTATTATGTAGGTCCCAATCAATGAGTTCAGGGTGACAAAGGGATAGGCTAATGGTGCAAACAGATAGGCATTCGAACATGGATGATAAGTCAGTGTGATCGACATCATCGTACGAATGTATGATGGATTCCTCCTCGGGTATGTCTGCCAATGAGCCCTCGTCCATGGTGATACTATTGGAAGTATTAGATGATGTTGCAAGGCTTTTCTATTTGCTATCATACCCAATGCCTACTTTCTTTGGTAACTGTGATGTATCAATGGGTTGCAACCGCCCTTGTTCCTCTTTACCTAGGCCTCTACCTTGATAGTTATGTTTTTCCACGAACTTTGTTGGCCAAGGATACTTTTCCTGAAAATATTTCTTTAGCGAAGTTTCTGGTTCGGGCTCTTCTCGGTAGACCCATTGACTTATGTCTTCCTCTGGTGCATCGATCTTGACACTCGAAGATCTGAAAGTGGTAGTAGGAATGTTTTTACCATTGAAGGTGATGATCTTGTCTTCCTTTTGTGTAGCACGTGAAGGTTGACCATACTCATGTGGTGACGGTGGCATGGTGGCTACATTGAGAACTGTACGCATTTCATATTCACCACACCCCTTGTCAATGATCTGGACTTTGGTGACCGAAGGATTAGTGGCAGAGGATGGAGTGGTTATCACGATGGATGGTGGATTGGAGGATGATGATTGGGATGCCCCCATTTCGACCCTAGGACAATAATGTAAATGGGGAAAAGATGCTTCTAAAGCGCGACAGTATTCGAACAGTTGGGGGTCGGCATAGATGGTGACCTCTTGTCCATTGACTGGGAATTTGAGGCATTGATGGTACGTGGAAGGGACGGCTTGCATAGCATGGAGCCATGGGCGGCCAAGGAGGAGATTATACGGTAAGTCCAAATCAAGGACATGATAGGTAGTATATTGGAGTATAGGTCCCACTTGGATAGGAAGACTGATGATTCCTTCTGAATTTCTCTCTGCATTGTCATAAGCTTTGATTGTAATGATCTGGTTGCTTAAGTCCACTTGGGTATACCCCACCTGTTTTATGAATTTTAAAGTACATAAATTGAGGGCAGAGCCATTATCTACCAAGACCCTTTTTATTTTATGGCGAGCAACTATGACTTCGATGTGTAAGGGGCGATTATGGTTGACATCGATGTTTGGCATGTCGTCTTGGCTGAAATGGAGGTGATGAGACAAAGCCAAGTGTCCCACCAAAGCTTGGAATTGTGTGGGGTCGATGTCATTTGGCACATGGGTTTCCTGCAGGGCTCTATTGAGAATTTCTTGATGTACCGGGGAAGACTTAAGCAAATCCAAAATGGATATATGAGCGGGGGTCTTCCTTAGATGATCAAGGATGTTGTACTGAGAGTTTGCAGGAATTGGTTGGGTAGGTGCAGAGGCTGCAGGGATGGTGATGCGAGCTCCTCGTGTAGTAACAACACATTGAGGGTCTTTGGCTTTAACGTGTATCATGGACACTCGGGGTTCCACCTACTCAATGTAATGAATAACACCTTCATAATTGAAGGGCGCATTCTTGTAGTTCACATTATTCGTGTTGTTGTTTTGAGGATTACTGTTGGAGGTGCTAGGGCCTTGGTTATGGTTTGGGAAGGCATTTTGATAGATTTGCAGTTGAGCATTGGACGATGAAGGTTGACTGGGGTCAACCTTGATATCTCCTTGATCAATGAGATCTTGGACATAATTTTTTAAACCCTAACACTTATTCAAAGAGTGTCCCTTGATTCTATGAAAATCACAATACTCATTTTCTTTAAACCATGTCGGCTTGGGTTTGGACTCCTCGAATGGCTTGGTGATAGGATATGCGATGGGGTAACTGATTTGTAGCAATTTATTAAAAACAACACTCAGGGGTTCACCCAATTGGGCGTATTGATGTTTGGTGTTCCGCTGATTTTTTTGGTTTGACTGTTGAGGGGGACGAGGTGCCCCTGTGGTACAGATATGGCGTTGGGTGCATACTGCTGTTGCATTTGGGATGCATTAGCCACTTGGACATGTTTGGTGTCTGTCACGCCGTGATTTACCACATTCTTATTCTTGTTCCAGAATCGTGGTTTATCTCCAAATGACCTTTCTTTATCATGACTGTGTATTTTGATGTGTCCTTTGGCAATAAGGGCACGTTCAAGGATAGGTCCCTTTTCCACTATCTCGGCGAAAGTGGTGACACAGTGTAGTCTAAAATTGTGGGCCATGTCAGGATGGGAATTTTCCATGAAAAGGGTAACCATGTCTTTTTCTTTCAGAGGATTTTTCATTCGACTCGCTAATGCACGCCACCGTTGGAGGTAGCTGGTAAAGGTTTATCCATCATGTTGTTTCTCTTTTAGGAAATCTAAGGTGTCTGTATCCTTCTACAAATTGAAAGAGAAGTAGGATACAAACTTCTCTGATAAGTCTGCAAAAGTTTTTATGGACCCCTTTTTGAGAGTCATGAACCAATCTAAGGCGTGGCTTGCTAGGCTTCATGGGAACAAGCGCAACAGATAGTTATCACTGTACATGACTTCTTGACACTGGGAATAAAACTCCTGCAAGTGAGCTTTAGGGTCTTTGTCTCCCTTGTATTTGTCAAATTTTGGTATCTCGAAATGTTTAGGAAATGGGATCAATGAGATGGAGGGATCAAATGGATATGGGCATATATCTTCAAATTTGAATGATTGCTTGGTAGCCCCAGCTTGAAGGTCCTTAAGTGCAACTTTGATTTCTAACAAATCTGAGTTAGCTGGTGGCGAGTTGGGGGGGTATTGATGATAGAATGATGAAGGATCTTGCTGAAAGGGCATCGGATTGTTGAAATACGGGTTTGGATGATTGGATGATGACGTGGTTTGCTGGTAAGACGGGGGATTCTGTTGATACAGGGGTTGTTGTTATGGGGCATAATATGGATTTGTTTGATAAGATTGTGGGGCAGGTTGTTGAGGAACTTGGATGGGACGTTGTGCGTTGGTTTGTTGGTATTAGGGGTATTGTTGTGATTGTTGGGAGGTCGCATAAAGTGGTTGTTGGGGAAATTGTTGTTGGTTGTGATAGTAGTAATGTTGGGGAGGTTGTTGTTGTGATTTCAAGTGTTGTATGGGCTGAGGTGGGATATTGTGTTGTGGTTGAGCTTTCAGACGCAAGATGGATGCGAGAAAGGGGGATATGGTCTGAGCGATAGGTTGAGATGGATTGCCTTGTGATTGGTAGGGCGGTTGTTGTGAAGAGGCCAATGTATTGTGTATAGGTTGTTGCGGATGAGATGGCGGAGGTAGCGTAGAAGTGTTTTGTAAAGGAGGTTGTTGGGCACCGCTTGGAATGTTCAGCTGGGGTGTGCCTTGTGGAGGTAATTGAGGCGGAACGTTAGATTGGTGAACCTGTTGAAGTGGTAGAGTTGTAGTCCCAGGAAGTGATGTGGCAAAGGAGGTGCCCCCAACATTGACTGTAGGTTGGTTTGGAGGAGGGGGTGCGGTTAACGTTAATGGCAGAGGTTGTGGAACGTTTTGTGGCATGCCATAAGCAAAAGGATTATTGGGGTCAGGCACTTGAGGTCCTCCTATAGCTGAGGTCGGAGCATGTGGGGGATAGTTAACTTGATAAAGAACGGCATTGCCAAATTCAGGTTGATGCCAACCCTCAAATGGAGGAACATTGGAGAAGTATGAACCTTCTGGTGCATTTTGGGACCCTTGGAGTACGTTAGATGGGGCACCCCTATATTTGGACCAGTCAACATTTGAGGGGGGTTTGATACCCTTCTCAATTAGATGGGCCAAGATTTTTTCCCCATGTTTCTCAAGCAAACGGTCAATCATTTGCACATTGGTGGGATTACTAAAATGTTCCTCAAGTGTGAGTTCAGGTTGATTAACCATACTCTCTTCACCATGTGGCGAGTTATTATGATTCTTAGTGTTAGAATGTGATGAAGTACCATTATGAGGATCGTGAGGGATGTTGGTTCCTTTGTTAGGATCTGATGAAATGTTAATTATGTTGTTGGGATCTTGAGGGTTGTTCGATTGGGCATTCTGAGTTTGACAGTCGGCCATTTTCTTTGCCTATGAACGGGTCTAAACGGGCATGCAAATGTGGGATGAGTAGATTAATGCTTTTGTCAAATGATTTGATTGTGATTGGTTGATAAATGATTTGGACGGGATTTGGATCTTTGTTTGGATTGGATTGTATTTTGATTTGGCACGATTAGATTAGATTGGATTGGATTGGATTGGACTGGATTGGATTGGATTTAGCACGATTGGATTGGATTGGACTGGATTGGATTTGGATTGGATTTGGATTGGATTGGACTGGATTGGATTTGGATTAGATTGGATTCAATTTGGATTGGATTGGATTGGATTGGATTCAATTTGGATTGGATTGGACTGGATTGGATTTGGATTGGATTTGGATTAGATTGGATTGGATTGGATTGGATTGGATTCAATTTGGATTGGATTTGGATTTGATTGGATTGGATTGAATTGGATTGGATTTGGATTTGATTGGATTGGATTGAATTGGATTGGATTTGAGTTGGATTGGATTGGATTTGGATTTGATTGGATTGGATTTGGATTTGATTTGGATTGGATTGGATTTGGATTGGATTTGGATTATGAAAGATGTGAGAGAGAGACCTTAAGCTTGATCACAGGAGGTTACCCTTAATGACCCTAGAGCTTTGATTGATTAGGAGGATGATTATGGCACCGAATCCACCTTAAAATAGGAATGGATTGATTGGACCAAGGATGATAACTTACAACACCGAATTCACCTCAAGATGGAAGCGAATTGATTAGGGTTGAAGTTAAAGACTAATAATCAAGTTCAAGGGTTATAGTCAATTTGGGTAACCACTTTGTAATACAAGGTTAGGACGGTTTGGCTATGGGTGGTGTTTGGTAATGTGAATGGTAAAGTTATGGTGTTTGCTAGGTGGGGGTATGGACTTTTGAATGGAAAATTAAAATGAAAAAGGTGGATTAAAGATGATTGTGGAGAATGAATGGGGATTTATAATGGTTAACGAAGATTTGGAGTGATAGAATGGAGGTTTAAATGGATCAAATGGAGGTTTCGGGAGGCTTAGAGTGACAAAATAAAGGCTTAGGTTGATGGGATAATAGTTGGGAATGATTAAATGGTGATTTAGAGACTAAATGAATCTAAATGGGGCAATTTCGGGTGTTTAGGAGGGAAAATCCGCCCCTCTGCAGTAAAGATCAGGGCGTTGACAGCAAAATCAAGGGCATAGACAACTTTCTGTAGTAAATCAGAGGCGCTGCCACCTTTCTGCAGTAAAATCAGGGGCGCTGTCTCCTTTCTGCGGTAAATCAGGGGCGCTGTTGCCTTTCTGCAATAAAATCAGGGGCGTTGCCGCCTTTCTGCAGTAAAATCAGGGGCGATGCTACCTTTCTGTAGTAAGACAATGTTTGGTTTTGATGGAAATGGCTATGGAAAGGACGCAAAAGGATAAAGTAAGGCCAAAGTATCAAAAAATTGACAGATTTTTTACAAGAAAATACTTCAAGCAAGCACAATCCTATGATTAATATTAAGGGTATGGCAAGGCAAGGTCTTAATCTAGGATGCATAAAGGCTTCTAGGGAGTCCTCGATATACTCTTGGTACGTGAGGCACAACCGTGAACACCAGTCTGTCACAAGCGTGAGTCGGGAACCCCAGCGAGATACTGAAAGGCTCAGACTAACTCTTCACGTTTATCTAGGTATCACCCTAGCTTTGATGCTCCGCCAATTACGACGTGACTGGATTGGGGTACAACTTTCGTTCTCCCCCCTTTATATACCCCGCTGGTATGCGTGGTTGGAATCGTCCCTTGGGGTGATGAAATCCCCAAGCAGGTCCCACTAAAAAGAAGACACTTACCATTTCCAACTACTCCCCAGGCTCACACGAAGTGCAAGGGGAAAGCGAAAAAAAATTAATGTCCCCTTGGGTAACACAAGAAACAAACAATCACAACAAGCAATGACGTTTATTCCCCCTAATTAGACTATGTTCCAAAACAACAAAGATAGTTTTTGAAGATCTGATCAAATAGATGGTCTTGCAAGCAAATCTTAGTTGTCTTCTTCTTCGTCCTTAATCAATTAAGCCCTAATACGCTGTAAAACGTTAGCAAAAAAAAACCAATATCCTTGCCAAAAAAATGTTAGAGGGTTATTATTTGAAAACAGCAAAAAATGAAAGCAAAACGAAGCCAAAATGACTATTTTACCTTCCAAACTGTGTTGTTTTGGGGCGTTGCCGCCTTTCTGCAGTGCACCAGAGGGCGCTGTCGCCTTTCTACAATAAGGTAGAGGGCGCTACTGCCTTTCTGTAGCAAGATGGGGGAGCTGCCGCCTTTTTGCGGTAAGGCAGAGGGCACTGCGTAAAAAGTAGGGTGCTGCGTAAAATCGTGGCGCTGCGTAAAAGGCGGGGCGCTGCATAAAAGTGGGGTGCTACCACCTTTCTACAACAAACTTTGTTATATTTTTAAGGAAAAAAGAAAGTCGTGCCCCTCCCCCTGTGAGAAAAATATTAGAGAAACCTTCTAAATATATCCCTAATGGTAGCAAACGCGTTAGAAGAAAATAAACTTTCAAATGTGGGGCGTTGCCGCCTTTCTGAAGTGGCTAGGAGGGCGTTGCCGCCTTTCTGCGATAAGGCAGAGGGCGCTGCCGCCTTTCTGCAGTAAAGCAGAGGGCACTGTCGCCTTTCTGCGAGCTTTTCCTACAAAATCCTTAACCAAAGGGGAGGTTAAATGCAAGACCCGTTTGTGGGTCCCACCGGGCATGCCAGAAATGTGATCCTAAGAATTTTATCCTACTCTAATGCACAAAATAACTCAAAAATGCAAGTGATAAAAGACCAAGGACACCTCAAGACTAGCCAAAGGAGTGATATAACAAGAAAGAAATGGATAAAACAAAATAGAAACGATTTCACCTTCTTTGTTGTTTATGTCTCCTTGATTGGCCCTTGCTTGGGATGATTTTTTGTGCTCCTTAGATGATTGCTTGAGTGACTAAATGCAAGATTAGATGGGAAAAATGATTAAAAAAGATGGCTAAATGATGGCAAAGGATTGAGAATACAAATTGACAACATGTAGTTGCAAGATTGCTAAGTGTTGAAAATGCCCTTGAGGAGGGGGTATTTATAGGAGAATTTGAATTCTCTAGAGAATTCAACGGTCAAGATTGCTCCAACAAGGTCAAGATGAAGGGCTATGGTGGGTTGAGAACCCACAAGCCCTCACATCTTGACATGTGGAGGGTGAAGTGGACAAGGGGATATGAGGTGTAAGTGAGGTGTGAGGTACATGAGGTGGAAGAAGGACATGCACCTTGGGGAGTGAGGAGATTTCCTCAAAAAGGGATTTTGTCCCCAAGTGGGAGTGAAAGGGACATTTGAGGAATTTTGGAATTCCTCAAAAATCTACATGGGAAAAAGGAAAGGTGGTTGGGGATATAAATGTGAATTAAAAATTCACATTCCTAGGATGATCTAGAGGGTAAAAGGTGGGCTCCAAAAAGGTGGGACTTGGTCACATGTGGAGATTGTGACAAGTCCAAGGTTCTAGAAGCCTTGGAAGAATGGAATGTGAATTAAAATTCACATATAAAGGAGGGAATCTAGACAAATAAATGTGAATTAAAAATTCACATGGGAAAAGGGGTCAATGCCAAAAGAAGGTAAATGCAAAGGTTGGCTAAAAAGTGGTGCTAAATCTAGCTAATGACCTTGGTTAAGGTTGTGCAAACATTGGATTAGGCTAATTAATGGAAGATTAGAGGCAAGTGGCAAATGTAGGAGGATGTGACATTAATCTCTGATTAAGAGGATGCACATCATAATCATGAATTAATTAAATTAATTCAGATTAGGTTATGGAGGATGTGACAAGGAGAGAAAGAGGAATTTTAAATTGATTTTAAATCAAAAGGGAAAAAAATGACTAAATTAAATAAATTAGCGTATTTATTTAATTTAGAGAGGAATAAGGTGAAAGATAAAGTATTAATTATTAAATTAAATACTTTACCGATACGAGACAAAAGGTGTAATATTAATTTAATAAATTAATATTAACACGATAGACGGAAAGGCAATAAATTTAACCATATGGAAGTGATTAAATTTAGATGTCTACAGTAACATTCGAAAATAATCATAAGCCTCCTTTTGATGTGTAAATTTTTAAACCATGGGTTGAAGACACTATTTCCATGCTAGCATTTTGCCTCGAACTAGATAGCAATTAGGAAGTGGGTGCAAGCCTCGTTGAAGTGGTATTTAATATCCCCTATGTTAAGTGGCTCGCCAAATATAAGTTTCTTAAGCACATTGTAGAATCAATGCATAAACAATTTTTAATGATTAAAGGAGGTTCCACTAAGACATTTAGGTTCACAACCTACTTGTGCTATTTTTTTCTATTCAAATTTAGTGGAATGTTTCTAACCAACAAGCTTCAGATTAAACCCTATACAAATGTTGAGGAAGAAAATGGCTCCAATATATGATTGGACCACTAAGATAAGGATGCATGATTCTCAAAGGAACTATAATCATTTTGTAGACCACTTCTTCACTCCATTGTATCAAGCAATTACAAATACTCCAATCCCTAGATTGTCTATGTCTTGTAGAAATTACATTCAAATAGGAAAGTAAATACAAATGGCTAATTGGTACTTAATGGGAAAATATATTATGCTAAGATTTTATGGGTCTGGAGTAGAGTTGGATACAAACTTCCAATACATGTGATAGAAAGGGTTTTTGCATTGGAATATATATGACAGATGGAGAGTACTGATCAACTATACTTTGTTAGTCAGTGAAAGAATCTAGCATATTTCCTTCTTTACCTTTTTCATGTGGAGGGTTCACATTCGAGAGAAAAGAATTTAGTGTTGTACATGATCTTCTTTTAAGTCACTTTGCAGAAGTCCCTTTGGCCATCTTGAGATAGAATGTTTGGGTTCTTTCAACGACTTACTATTAATCAAGTTCTTAGCCTTATTGGGATCTGAGTCATAGTCTTCCTGCACTTGTTGCATTGAAATTTTAGTGTATTTTTCCATTTTTGGGACTTTGAGAACAATGTCAAAGAAATCTAAGTCAAGTCTCGTCATCTCTTGTCCATAAGAATCTATCACACTTCTACTTTCCCTAATGTAATGGGATGTGTAGACATGCAAAATTAGCATCATGCATTTAATTAGGTCCATTCATCAAGTAAACCAAGTTCCTATCCATTCGCTCATAAAGTTAATCAAGTTCATTAAATTCATTCATTAGGAAAATCAGGTTCATTTAATTCAATCTCTAAGGATTATCCACTTAAATTGAATAAATTAACTTTATTTAATTTAAGCCTGTCATTCCCTCTTTGATTAAATAAATCAGGACTTTATTTAATTAAATCTCAAAATTTATATTTCTCCCTCTTGATTTAAATAAATCAAAATATTCAAGTCAAATGGGTCAAAGCATCTTAATCATCACCTAAGATAATCTAATCCTAATTAACCTAATCTAATTACCCATCACATCCTCTAGCTTTTCCCACTTGCACCAATAAATCATTTTAATTCATTTATAAAATCAATATTTTCCCTCAACAAAGCATCTTTTGAGAATATTCCTCAAGTTTGAATATGAAGACAAGTTGACTTGTCCCTTCCAACATTGCAATAACTTCTCTCTTTCATGTCCCCCACTCAACATTTAACTCTCAATTTCAAATTTGAATCTCCCCCTCTTTGGCACATTGGCCAAAACTTGCACATTCCTCAACTTATCATAATGTGACAAGTGGCTTCATCTCATTGGTCAAATCATTATCCCACATTGATCTATTTTGAGCTCTCTTCCAATTTGAAAATCTATAAATGAAAGCTTCATCCTTCATCAAATCATCTACAATCTCATACAAAGTCACTCTCTTCAATTAAGAGCTGATTTTGTCCATTGCATCCTCATCATTGGTATTATCAAGGGTTGGGAAAGGGCTTCTTTCCACATCAAAGAAGCACCAATCTACTATGGGATAGATATGTATCTTGCTTTTATGCTCTCAATTAGTTTGTGTTGTTATCTTGTTTATGAAGGCATGATGCATTATTTCACAGGAGCATTTAAAAGGTTTGCATATCACTAATCCATGTTTGAGATTTTAGAGTGTTTGCAGATTTTGAAGGGTGCTCAAAGGATGCAACTTGGAGGATGAACTCTGTATTGTGTGTAGAAGTCGAGAATGTGGACACCAGATGTAGATTGTTGTGTACAATTGCTCTCAGGGAGTCTTCAAGAGGCTTTTGCTTAGTCCTTTTTAAAAAATCAATAAGTTCTTGATGACCAACCTCGGTTTCCTTTATTTTTTCCACCTTTTAAATCACCACTGTAGGTGGATAGACACCTTGGTACATGTATTTCATTTTTCCCTTATCCTTAGAAGATAATGGAGGCTTCTTGATTGTCATCTAGGAGCAACTGGATCAAAAGATTTCACATTGAGGATCCCTTAACAAGATTTGGAGAGAAACTGCAAAGATGGTGAATCAACAAACATTAAATGAAAAAACAACATTGGGATGCGTGAAGTGAGAAATGATGTTGAGCCAGTGTGAAATGGGAAACTAGGCATGGGAAATGATGCGGGAGCAAAGAAATGGGGTCTAGAGTGAAAATGGAGCAATTTTGTAGTGTTTGAGGCAAAAACTGTCAAATGTGTAGGAGCACTGAAAATCAACATTCCTACACTTAAAGAGATGTTTTCAGGTGTAAGGGAATTGAAAATCAACGCCCTTACATTTCCTTCATGAAAGTTTGCAAAATGTGTTAAGGCACTGAAAATCAACGCCTTGACATTTTGCCTTGGAAAGATATTGATTCAAGTGTAATGGCGGGCTAATTTAGCGCCTTTTCACTTTGGTGAAAAGTTACTCCATGTAGGAGCGGTGATTTTCACCACTCCTACACTTGGAGTTAGTGAAAAAAATAGGTATAATAGTGATTAAAAACACCGCTCGATCGTGGAGTTGTGAAAAAATGTTGCAGCAAAAACTCATGTGGAAGGGCGAGTATTTTCAATGCTATGGCAATGCTAGTAAATATCCTTGATGTTCGAGTGGTGATTTATCACACTCGAACAGGTGGAATAAAGTAATCATTTTTAAAGATCATTAAAAACTCCAAGTGCATCTTGTAATGACCACGAATTTTGCCACTTAAGCATGAAAGGAAAGAAAAGAGGGGAGAGACAACAAACCCAAATAAGAGAATGAGCAGCTCAATATGCATGGAAAAAATTCTAGGGAATGCATTTGTAAAGAGAAGAGAAAAACTATAACAAAAATATGCAAAAGAGTAGGGTGCAATAGAGGAAGGAGAAAAGGTGGATTTTGAGGATGAAAGACAAGATTCAAAAACCCCAAATCAAAAAGAAACGAAAAGATAAGATGAAATGAAACTTATAGAACTACTAAAAATGAAAAACAAGAAAAGCTTGATGAAGAAACAAAAGTGGCGACATACCTGAGAGAACTCGAAAAACCCTATCTCAAAAAGATGGAAGAATCTTCAACACGGTTTCACATGTTTGGAAATCACCCAATGCTTGAAGGAAAGATAGAAAGGTAGACTAAAATGAGTCAAGACATAACCTAAAATCACTTAAAAGTGATTTAAAGTGAAACAAATGAAACACAAGTCATGCATTAATTATGGCACGTTAAGTGGCATAAAACTGGGAAAAGTGCACTGCATTGAAAAATCATCGCCCATGCCTAAAAATTGACTAAGTAAAAACAAAAAGTGCACAAGTGCTAAAAATCAGTGCTTGTTCACCAAAAATTGACTTGACCAAAATGCAAAAGTGTTGAATTCTAGCACTTGTGCACTTTTGGGACTTAGTGAAAATTTATAATCTTAACATGACTTAGCATGTAGGGGCACTAGTTTTTAGCTCTCCTACACTTTTGACAATTTTCGCAAATCCCAAAAGCTGGAGTTTAACAAAGATGCTCATTTTGAAGCTCTTCGAAAGACAAACGGGGAAGGACATTCAAACGAACTGTTTGAGATTTTTGAATGCATATCGAGGTGGATTGAAAATGACCTCATGTTGCATGCTTGAACATCACTGTAATGTTGCAGAATTGCACCAAGGGGCAATTCCACATTCTGGCATTTCTGCCTAGCATTTATGACGCCTTGAAATATTAATGACAAAATCTCATGGGTCAAAATTTCATGATTTTAACTCCATGTGGACAAGTGGTTGAGTGACAGAAGCCTAGCGACACATTTTATGAGAATATAGGCTCTGGACATATATGTGACACGCTAGCGTCCTGTCAGTTTCTTGATTTCAAAACGTGGAATCTGAAATACTAACCCTTGAGACATGTGTCCTAACAGTTACATTTTAAAAATAACGACTATTTTCCCCCCTTGCAAACATTAAAAACCCCTTTTTGCCTCTCATTTGGGGGTTGGAAGACATCACTCAAGCTCTCTTACTATTTTTCTCCAACTTTGAGATCTCTTCACTTTTGATAGTAATGCTCTCACAAGCGAAGCCATGCCAGAATGAGGTCCTCCCAATAGCTCTCAAGCAAGCACTCAATGGTGTTTCTATGTGCTCCAGAAAGGGCCTAGGCCCTTGGGTAACTCTCTCTCTCTCTCTTTCACTTTCCTTTCATATATCAAAAGCCTCAAATTCCTCAATGGAATCCCAAACAAGATTGTGATAAATGCCTGAGTCTGTCATTTTTTGTTTGGTACAAATTTCTTACCTGACATACTATCAATTCAACATTACCTTGCACATAAATATTTTTTATACCTTTCTTTAGTGCAACTTGCATTACTAATAACAAAGCTTCATATTCGGTAGTGTTATAAAATTGTAATTTGAAAGAAAAAGGGAAAAAAATTCTTGTAGGGGAAATGAAAACCATTCATGCTCTAGAACCATTGGAAGAGCAACTGCCATCAAACTCGAGTAACCACACACCATTTGGGTCACCAAGTTTGATAGTATCAAAATATGAAGATTCATCATCTGATGAAGTTTAATGATCTGAGATAGAAAAGTCACCTAATTGTGAATCATTTGTTGTTGTCAAAGAATATTTGCTCTGTAATTCATGTTTGGTCGAGTAAGTTCCCACATCTAAAGACTCAAACATGATCTATGCTCTGGGGTCATCTGATTGGGTTACTGAAAACTTTGACTCCTTTTCAGGAATCAATTTTTGCATCACACCTTTCATCAATATTCTAGCTTCAGACATGTCCATGCTTAGTTCTCCTCCAACATCCTTAAAAAAATTTCGTTTAAGGAGGATTCTGTAAGATGCTAGTACATCGGCTACAAGAATCCTCATCTTTATCTTCTTCTCTGGGTACGCAGCAAATGCATACTGTGGATCCTTGATCTGGCCAATCAAGGGAACTTTTTTATTCTCCATGCAAAAACAACGGTTGAAGGTTTTGGTTAGATCTAAGCCTAAGGTAGTAGCTGCCTTGGCGGGCATCACATTGTTAGATGCGCCATAATCTATAACACAGTTACTTAATTTAAAGTCATTAACAAGTAGGGATATGAAGAACAGATCAATGCATCCGGAGGCTGTTGGAGGGTTGGACACAAGGTTACTTTGTGGTGTTTTGGGCTTAGGAGCAATAGAAACATCAAGAGGTGTATCCCGACTTGGGGTAATTTCTTTATCCTTGACAAACTTGACAAGCCTGTCAAATTGGTTGAGATTGGCTTTGAGGTACTCAGCCTCAAACATCTAGACATTGGTTTTCTTGACATGGTCGATAATGTCAAAAGCCTAGAAATAATTTTGTAAACTAGAAGTAGTAACTTTACTAATTGGTTTGATAAAAGACACATTGGTCTTCGGAACTGGAGGATTGGCTTTACGAACAACAGGAGTTGATGAAGTTGGATGAGGTACACTTATTTGTGGGTTTGTTGCTTTCTTGGGATGCCAATGGAGAGGAGACCCTCTTTTGGCAATTATAACTGGTAGCTTCTCCTTTGCTGGTGGAGCAGCAGCTTGAGATTTATCAAGCTGATTCTGTTGGTGCCACATAAAAAAAACATACGTATCTGTCACTATGTAATCTTCATCATCTTCGTCTGCCATTTGCAAGTAGCTAATCTTGGAGTCACCAGTTGATTCCATTTCTTCATCTTGGAAGAGATCAATATTTTCTTCCTTAGGATAATTTGGTTGTGCATAGTCATCTTGTTCAACCTCATAATATCCCGCTACATTATTAACAAGTGGGGCTTCTAGAGCAAGCCTTCCCTTGAGGCACTAGGAGATGATTCTGATTTCTGTTTCCAACATAATTGGGGAAATTCCTCCTTGGGATGTCTTTGTAGGTGTTGTTATTGTTGGAAACTTGCTTCTTCAGATACAAGACTTCATTTACCAACCTTTGGATCACGGGATTTGCACAGTTGGAGTTGGAATTGGGAGTATTAGCATTGGATGTTGAAGATCCTAATGCTTGCATCCTTTTGTTGGTGTTGGTGTTCTTCCTTATCTCTCCAGCAAGGATCATATCATCTTCAAGACTGGTGGCCAATTGCTGAGCTGCTTCAACATTGGCAAGATTTTCCCTGCATAAGAAGAAACATACTTTGGGGAGTTGAGTGTTGATGAAGAAGCACTTCAAGTTGTGATACGTGGGTCTTGCATCATTTTGGATCCACGTCACCAGCTTGTTGAACTTAGCTACAAACTCGCGCATGGGTTCATGAGCCTCTTTCCACATGGTCGTGAGTTGCACCAACAAAGCATGTGAATCTTCAACAAGTTTGAATATTTCTTCAAAATTTGTGTGAAGAGTGGCCTAGTTCATGACTGAAGCATTTGGAAGAGTATTCAACTGCAACCCCTTGGAGGGATTCGATGAACAATCTTACAAAAAATGTGTTCATGTTGTATGCCGAGAACACCACAGACGATGTAGAAGGCAAAGATGTGTTCATCAGGATGCTATTTACCATCACCTAGAAACTTCAGGAGATGCTTTCTTGAATCATGTGGAAGCTCATGTAGAGGTGCGGTCAAACGGAGGGGACCAAAAGCATTTCCCCATGGTCCCACACGTGGAGCGGCCATGATTGGTTACACAACAGGTACCTAAACTGAACACCTATGGTAAATAAACCAAACACTTGGAAGAGGAGATCTTTGTATTCGCGGAGGGTAGCTCACAACATGTTGCAACACTGACCTTACTCGCTGAGGAGTAAATGGAAAATTATGTTGCAACAACTCTTCAAAAAGTGGATATGCTACTCCTTGAGCCTTGAATCCTAGTGTATATCTTCAGTCTTCCAGAATGTAGATCTAAATAGGATGAAGATTAAAAAAATAATATACAAGAGAACAATAAGAAACTGGAAAACTTATTCACTTCAATCAAAAGTGTGAAGCTTAGATTGTGTGTGTCGTTCCCCAGCTAAGTCGCCAAAAAAATGTTGGGTAAAAATTATGTAATCACCTTTTCAATAGATTACACAACCTAGGTTTCAACCATAGTTATGTGAGATATAATCTCTCCTCTCAGAAAGGGGAGGCACCCTTCTTACTACTAAAAGAAGCTAAGGTAAAACTAATTAAGTATTTACAAAATGTACACTACACTTACGAAATGGGGGGTGTGTCACATTCACACTTCTCTCTTTTTTCAGAGAAGTTGTTTTACAATGCTTCATAGTTGATAGTTCTAATTCAAAACAACTTTAAACTAAAAACAAAGTAGTAATGCCAATGCCTCTATCTTGTCAAAGCAAAGCGTAGAGATACTGGGTATGATAACAATAACAATAAAAGAAAGAGAGAAAAGCTCATGAATCGTTTCATAGCTTTTCAATGATGGATCTGTGAGAATCATAAATTTTGCTGTATTAGAAGCACAAAGTCTTCTTAGATACAACAATTCCTCGAACAACATCAACAATTACAAGCGCAAAGTCTTGTAGATCATTCAACAATAGTATCCAAACATAAACGTAAATTCAAATAAAGAATGTAACACAAAGTTTACATAAATCTATTTGAATCCCTTCATATATCATCTACTAACCACTACCAATATGATCAATCCAAAAGATTATCGAATCCAACACAAAGTATGGTATACAATCCTCTTCTTTATTGATCAAATTTTCATTCGCAAACATGAACACAAAGTTTCACAAATTTGCTTCAAAAAGGGCAGCACTTTGTTGCAAAATACTAAAGGTAAAAATTACAATAGAAATAACTCTTATTTATAAAAGAGAGGAAAGAGAAAATATAGGAAATTAGTTGAGTAAAATTAGGAAAGTTAGGTGAGCTAATTTAGGAAAATATCACCTAACTTTGACTAAGTCAAAATGTAATTCATCTTCATGAAAATACATCTCAGATTTTCAGTGTAATTACATTTGCTAAAAAGACATTTAAGATGTCAAAAAATATTTACAAGATGCATAAATGGAAGCATTAAAAAGTATAACACTGGAGATGAAGAATCTTCATGGTTCCTTGTTTTGGGCGCGGAAGTCTTCATACTTCTTGGTCTCCTGCATGAATGTCTCATCCAAACCAACAGTGTAATCCACAATGGTGTGAATTCTAGTGATTGATCTCATGGTAGATGAGTGAAACTTTTTGCACCTGTCAAGATGTGTCTTGAGGTTGTCCAGAGTGAGTCATGTATCAAAAATAACATGCATAGAGGTCTTTGAAAATTCTACACTCTCTATTTTCTTCATGATGGCTTCTTTGAAGATCTCAAAAAGTTTAGTGGCCAGAAGGAAGATATGATTTTCTTCAAGGAGTTGTCTCTGTAGCTCCTTAATCCCATTTTCAAGGATAGCACGATGTACTTCAACATATTCTTTGACTTAGTGGAGGTCTTCTGTAAGAGACTTAAGTACTTGGATACGGTGTTTGAGTGATTCTCTTACTTCTACATATTTCTCCTTGTTAGGAATTACCCCAACTTCCACCAATTTTTTGAGCTTTGCATGTTTCATTTGTGACCACAATAACAAACATCTTTCCATTTCTTTGCATTCTTGGGAAAGAACACTTTCTTCCTTATCAAGCTCTATTTTGAGCTTGGCTATCTGGGTAGCTTTTTCATTTGTAGCAATTATAACTTGGGAACCATGTTCTATAATTTCATCAATAAAATCATATAACACTTTTCCTTTGGAAGAAAACTTCTCAACCTTCTTCACAGTTGGGTCCTTAGCACTTATCATTGTCAAAAGTTGTGCATTACTTGAAGACCCTGCAAGTCTCCTTAAAATTGTGGCATAATGCTCTACCTTTTGTTTGTACATGTTTCAGGCTTGCTCCATTTTGTCAAGCCTTCCTACTAGTGCATCGAAGGTTACTAGTGCATCTGCCTTTGCACTTTCATTCATGACATTGCCAAGCTGGACTCTTGTTACAGTGTAGTCCTCCATATTTACATCCCCTTCCTCTTGAGGTAGTACACTAACCTCTGCATACTTATGACTAGCCTTGTCAACATGAAGCCGTGAATGCACTTTTTCCTTTTTCTTCCCCTTGGATTTTAGAGGGGCTATTTCCTTAAGGTCAAGCTCTTCTGGAGAGATCATTTTCTTTTTTTGCTTCGATACTTGAGATACCAACCAAGGGGGAAGAGAGGAAGTGTGAGCTTCTTGGCTGATTGTCAACTCTTTTGTCATTGCTGCTTCTGAAGAAATAACTGAAATAGTGACAATTGGGTAGTGTTTGTCATAACTGCTCCAGTAGACCGCACACCGAGTTGACCATAAAAGGATTCATTCATGAACCTATTGAATTCAAATTTTGAAGTGATATCATAGGATGGAGATGACAAACTAGGAATGGATTATGGAGGGCTCGACAAAATATAAACTGTTTGTATATTTGAAACTGATGAAGGAGTATCAAGTACGGTTGATGTTGCAGGGGGTTGTGAAATGTCCACTGTGGGTATTGTAGATGTAGGGGGAGGTGATGTAGGAAATGGAGGTGAAGGAGTGTTATGATTAGGAGGTGTATGAGGAACATTTGAAGTTACGGGCCATGATGTATGGGGAAGATCCTTGACTACATTCTCATGTGGAGATATAGTCTATTCTTCATCATGCCTGAGTTCTTGTTTATCACCCTCTTGCTCTTCTTCTTGATCACCTTCTTCATCTTCAGACTCTTGTTATCCTACGAAATCTTCTTCCTCATCAATTTTTTTCTCCTTGAGCAGATTCATCACTTGTATTTTCTTCTTCTTTAGAATCCACCTCTTCGGAAACAAGCCCTTTTCCTTTTGAGTGAGATGGCTCAGATTTCATTACCCCTTCTTCTTCGACAACCCATGTATCCTTCTTGCCAACAATGAATTTAATCCTAAGGCCTCTTCAAGAAGAAGTAGGAATAGCCGCATGTTTATCTTTTGTGCAGAGTTCCTGTTGTTGGTTGGCTTCTGCTCTAGGTTCCTCTCCTTCTGACTCTGTCCTAAAGGCTTTCATATTGAATCCATGTTTATGAAACCACTCTATAGTGTTAGCCAATATGGGAGCATGCCTCTCTCTGATGGAGACACTTTCCTTCTTGGACCATTGGATTGCAAGCAAAGGTCTTTTGGAAATCTCATTTCATCGTAAGCAACATTCATGATGTCACCAAGGTCTGTGAAACCCTATGGTAGGTCAGCAACACCAAGATCCCTGATCTGTTGCATGGTTATTCTGCAATAATCCATTTTATGGATAGCCTCCTCATCTCTGCAATCAACCCAAATGTCTTCAAAGTGGTACTTGTGCTTGTGACCCTTTTTCAACTTCTTTTTTACATTCTGGCAATCAAAGTCAAATTTGTATCTATAGGTCCTTATTGTCATGACCTGAATTTCTACATAGATCGATTAGGATTTTTGCACACTCTTGATGGTATATCTACCAATCGTTAGTGGAAACTTGAATCCCGGTTTGTGAATCCTCATTCGTTCTTTGTGAATTGAAATTAGTTGTCTACATAACTCCATGAGTATCTACTTGTCTGAGGGATATTTGGGAAACATGTAAGGGCACCCAGTGTAGCATCCTACCCTCATGTAAGTGAAAGTTGGAAATTGTAAGAATATGCATTTGACTTTACTCACCACTTTGTAGGCCTCGCCAAATACTCTCTTCTTCTCGAGAGTTGGGTCAAAACTGAAAAGTAGAGGCACAAAGAAAGCATCGATGACCCTTCTAAAATGGTGAAGGCTTTCCTTTAGCTCCAAT
Source organism: Sequoia sempervirens (assembly GCA_007258455.2). NCBI lineage: Eukaryota > Viridiplantae > Streptophyta > Pinopsida > Cupressales > Cupressaceae > Sequoia > Sequoia sempervirens. The sequence goes on from VDFB02321058.1 coordinate 25,988, forward strand.
TGATAGAAATATTTGTACATGACTACAGACTGCCAGTTCCCTTTTGTCAATAAACCTGGGAATTGCCTCATCACTACTGCAACATACACTAGATAAGAAGTCATATAGAACTTCAAAGTGGTTGGCACATTTATCAATTGTTCATGGCATTTGTCACTGATCTATTTTCCCCAATCAATATGAGTCTTTTTTCTTCTTATTATCTGAATGTACTCACACATCCACTCCTGAAAATGAGATGATTTAGGCAATCCCTTAACTTTTCTCAAGAGTGTAATCATGTCCTTGACATCTTCTTTGAAGTCACTTCACGAAAGTCCCTTCAGCCATCTTGAGATAGAATTCCTGGGTTCTTTCAACCATCGGCTATTAATCAAGTTCTTATCCTTATTGGGATTTGATTCATAGACTTACTGCACTTGTTGCATTGAAATTTCAATGTATTTTTCCATTTGTGGGACTCTAAAAACAATGTCAAGGAAATTAGAGTCAAGTTTCATCATCTCTTGTTCAGAAGAATCTATCACACTTTTGCTTTCCCTGATGTAATGGGATACAACTTGGAGGAAAAAATATGTATTGTGTGCAGAAGTCGGGAATGTGGACACCATATGTAGATTGTTGTGTACAATGGCTCTCAGGGAGTCTTCAGGAGGCTTTTGCTCAGTCATTTTTATGAAATCAACAAGGTCTTGATGACCAACCTTGGTGTCCTTTATTTCATCCACCTTTGAAATCACCATTGTAGGTGGATAGACACCTTGGTACTTGTATTTCATTTTTCCCTTAGCCTTAGAAGATGATGGAGGCTTCTTGGTTGTAATTTAGATGCAGCTAGATCAAAAGATGTCACCTTGAGGATCCCTTGACAAAATCTAGAGCGAAGTTGCAAAGATGGTGAATCAACAAATGTTAGATGAAAAAGTAGCATTGGGACAAATGAATCGAGCAATGATGTTGAGCAAGCACAAAATGAGCAACTAGGCATGGGAAACGATGTGGGAGTAAAGAAACGGGGTCTGGAGTGAAAATGGAGCAATTTTGAAGTGTCTAAGGCAAAAACTGCCAAATGTGTAGGGGCGCTGAAAATCAACGCTCCTACACTTAAAGAGATGTTTTCAGGTGTAAGGGTGCTAAAAATAAGTTCCCTTACACGTCCTTCATGAAAGTTTGCAAAATGTCTCAAGGCGTTGATTTTTCCTTAGAAAGATATTGATTCAAGTGTAATGGCAGGTTAATTTAGCGCCTTTGCACTTTGGTGAAAAGTTACTCTGTGTAGGAGTGGTGATTTTCACCGCTCCTACACTTGGAGTAAGTGAAAAACATAGGTTTAATGGTGTTTAAAAACACTGCTTGATCATGGAGTTGTGAAAAAATGTTGTGGCAAAAACTCATGTGGAAGGGCGAGTATTTTCAACGCTATGGAAATGGTAGTAAAGATCCTTGATGTTCGAGTAGTGATTTATCCCACTCGAACAGGTGGAATAAAGAATGATCATTTTTAAAGATCATGAAAAATTCCATTGTGCATCTTGCAATGACTAGGAATTTTGCCACTTGAGCATGAAAGGAAAGAAAAGAGGGGAGAGACAACAAACCCGAGTAAGAGAATGAGTAGCTCAAAACGTAGGGAAAAAATGCTAGGGCACATGTTTGTAAAGAGAAGACAAAAAATCTAAAAAAAATACGCAAAAGAGCAGTGCATGACAAAGGAGGAAGAAAGGGTGGATTTCAAAGATGAAAGACAAGATTCAAAAACCCAAAATAAAAAAGAAACAAAAAGATAAGATGAAACAAAACTTATAGAACTACTAAAAATGAAAAACAAGAAAAGCTCGATGAAGAAACAAAAGCAATGACATACCTAAGAGAACTAGAAAAACCCTAGCTTGAAAAGATGGAAGAATCTTCAACAAGGTTTCACAGGTTTGGAAATGGCCCAACGCTTGAAGGAAAGACAAAAAGGTAGACTAAAATGAGTCAAGACATAACCTAAAATCACTTAAAAGTGATTTAAAGTGAAACAAACGAAACAAAAGTTGTGCATTAATTATGGCACGTTAAGTGGCATAAAACTAGGAAAAGTGCACTGCATTGAAAAATCACCGCCTATGCCTCAAAACTGACTAAGTAAAAAGAAGTGCACAAGCGCTAAAAATCAGCGGTTGTGCACCAAAAACTGACTTGACCAAAATGCACAAGTGTTGAATTTTAGCGCTTGTGCACTTTTGGGACTTAGTGAAAAATTACAAACTCAACATGACTTAACATGTGGGGGCGCTGATTTTCAGTACTCCTACACTTTTGACAATTTTTGCAAATTCCAAAAGCTGGAGTTTAACGAAGATGCTCGTTTTGAAGCTCTTCAAAAGACGAATGAGGAAGGACACTCAAATGAACTGTTTGATATTTTAGAACATATATCGAGGTGGATTGAAAATGACCTAGTTTTGCATGCTTGAACATCACAAACCTAGGTGGGTGCATGGAGATGGGTAGCAATTTTCTGGCCACTTTCAATTTTTTTTTTTGAAAAGCTATAACGCGAGCGCATTATAACACGCTCGCATTATAGCTTTGTGTGTCGAGCCTATGGCTCGGCCACAACAAGCCCATAACGCAAGCGCGTTATAA
>VDFB02321058.1:28721-54362 GCA_007258455.2 Sequoia sempervirens
CCTCTCCCCCTCTCTCGCACCCTCTCCCACCCTCTCCCACTCTCACACTCTCTCTCCCACTCTCTTCCTCCATCCTATTGGAATTGTAAAAATCTGAAGATTTTTACATATCTTTCATCCCCCTAAGTCTCCATTTGAGTCCTACCTTAGGCACATTTTCCTCATTTTATAATATTTTTACCCATATTTTGGTCCTGTGACCCCATAAAATCCATAGAGTCATGCATTTTTCATGTTGTGGTCCATATCGGCATAGGTCTATCTAGGTCTCCCCGACCCATGTTGCCTGTGTGTTAACATATGTTTGCAGCAGGTGATCGACAAGACTTGTTCATTGTTACAGCGATCGACATTCACCTATAGGTTTCTATCAACATGACTTTCACGTGGTTTCGGCGACCAAGGAGGAACCTATCGGCAAGAGTTTGGTTGTTGGGATAGTGTCTCATCGATTTTGAATTGTCTCCCTGACTAATGCATGTGGAGGTTCATCGGCGAGAGCTTGGCGATATCGTAATGTGATCTCAGCGAGGTTGTTATGTCTTGTCGACACGGGGTTTTTGTCAGCATGTTCTCGAGGAGAGTCTTACCGAACAACACATGGATGGTTTCTTCGGCCAAACATATTGCTTCCGGTGTGAGGTCATAGTGAATATACATTGTCACACCGACCGGTGGCGGGACGATGCATATCGGTAAGAGTTGAGGCTTCGAAGTAATGTCTCAGCGAGTGACCTTCGGTCTCACCAATAACACAATGAGGACTTTGTCGGGATGAAAATTGGATTGTCTCAGCGACACAAGATGGATAAAGTCTTTCGATAAAACAAACTGCACTCTATATGAGGTCTCCTCGATGTTGGTATGTTATGGCGACCCACATAAGATAAAAAAATACATCAGAAAGAGAACCAATTTGTCACAACTCATGATGAATAAAGATTTTCGGTAAAGCAAAGTCTAATCTGTGAGATTTCTCTTCGATATCTCAAGGTTATAGCGAAACGGATGAAGCAAGGAAGCACGTTTCGGTAAGAAAATTTCTTATGTCTCAGCGATTAGGAGATGGCGTTCGAGGTGACTCTCGGTATAATGAAGCATTATCTACATGATGTTTCCCGACTCCATGAGGTCACAACGAAACACATTGGGACAGGAGGATTTTCTTTCGTTTCGGCACAACAAACAAAATGCTATAATGACATGCAAGAGGCAAAAGGACGCATATCGATGAAACATAATGAGATCAAAACTAGGAAATAACACGAGCGCATTATAACGCGAGCACATTATAGTTTTCTTTGGGAATCCCCGAGCCTTAGCATTGGTAGTTTCCTTGGAATACCAACCCAAAGGCTTGGAGGGTATTCCCAATGACCAGAGACATGTTTTTGCAAATTCTACAATTTTTTCACATAACGGGTTCGTGCTCACCATCAGGATTGCATCTGGTTCAATATCGACAAAAGAAAACACATGGGTAATGTTAGGTTCTCTCTTAGCTATCCAACGATGTAATTTTTTTCACTTTTTAACAATGTTAAGCCTTTCATCCATAATTTCTTTTGTTTGTATGTCTCTTTTTCTCCAAAAAGCAGTGTTTGTTTTTTTTTTCGTTATAAATTAACCGTTCATCAAAATTTCAAATAAATTAATTTTAGAAACTAGACTCTATTCTACATTTAAAAAAAAAATCAATTACCTTCAAAAATTTTAGGGGGAGCACGGCCAAAATTCTGCTTTTCAGGAAGTGCCCACTTAGAAAATTAGTAAAAAATAAATATTCATTAAAAAATTATCAGAAAAATTGTACATCAACTAAATACTGTTAGCTAACTTTGACCATTGTGATTTTAAAATACACAAAAAGTTCACTATACTCAGGACGTACAAGGTTGCTATGTTATGTTTTCTGACAAAAATAGCACCAATTTGTGTACGTCCCTTTTTTGAACCCCTTAATCTCAACCATTTTCAAAATAAATTAGTAGTTTAGAAAGTAGACTCGGAGCACTTCAATCCTTGTTTTGGTTCCATCTCAAAATTTTGAGTGCAACTATCCTCAATTTCATATCCAAGGTCAGTATTTCTTGATTTCAAAAAAAAAGTGGCCACTTAAGCCCCCTTTTTGGGAACCATCTTGGTGCACTTACCCACCTATGAAACAAACAAGTTTCGTAGGGGCGTTATCCGTGGATCAAGCATTGCTAGATTCCATGATAACACAATACCAGTACCACTACCTTAATTTTCACCCCAAAGGAGTTATTTCTAGGCACTACTCCATTTAGTGTGACTGCAACAACAATGGATAATCCTCAGTCTGGGCTCAATCTCAGATGATTGGAGATGTTCCCATCACTGGAAGTACTCCTTCGCCATTCAAGCATTCCATTATTTCTACGTCCCTAGGTTTTGATTACAATGATGAGTTAAAAAAAATAAAAATGTATAAAAATAAAGGAAGCAATTGATAGAGAGTTTGTTTAGTGCAACTTCAGAGCCTACAACAACCAAGGTATTACCCACATTTGACCAAAATAAATAAATCATGGAGTACACGTTTGTTGTTCCCATAGTTCAAAATAAACTAGAGAATCATATGGATTGCTCTAAATTTTGGGTGAGCAGTTTCTAATTGGATTTTTTTGGATACAATTTTTTTGACAAAATTAATGTATCAAAAAAGAACAATGAATTGGTGTACACATCATTTCTAAATCAAGAGAGAGAAAAAAGGTTGTAGATTCAAATAGAAAAGTTATAGGCAAACCTAGCAAATGAGAAAGCAAAGAGGAAAACAATAGATAACAAGAGAAATGAATTAGAATTTTTTTTTTTTTTTTTGCCTCTACATCTACAAGTAAAAAGGATAAACAAATAGAGGTGTAATTGAATGAACTAAAACAAAGGTTAGATGAGAGCAATGTGAAATATGATGACGAAAAATCCAGTTCAGAAAAATTAAAAAAAAACTAGCGAAAGAAAAATATTGGGAACAAAAATTGGAGGAAGAGAAAAACTAGTGAAAAATTGGCAGTAGAGCTGAGGGGAGCAAAAATGAAATAAACTCTTGTCAAAATAAGTTAACTGCATTTTGTAGAGAAACAGTGAGACATATGAAATAAAAGATCAAGGAGGAAATAATGCGAAGGATTGATCATTTGTGTGAATTGTTTCATATGATTGATGATCTGATAGTACATAATAGGAAGCTCAAGAAAAATGTAATGGACAACAAAGATGTGATTTCAAGAGAGAAAATTGCAAATCAAAATTTGCAAACAGTCTACAAAGCTAGTGACAATGAACTAAAATCAAAAGGAATTAATGACCGGATTGTGTTGCAAGTATGAGTAGTTGGTTTTATCATGGATGTCAACAGGCTTATGTTTGTGTTGTCATTGATGTCAACTAGTAATGGTTGAGAAATTATGTTGATGTTTTGATTAGTCTCGTTATGTTGTCATTAGTAAGCTGTTTCAACCTCTAGTGTTGCTTTGATAAGCTTTTGTTTGTGGATGTTGTTGGTTTAGTGATGATGAGGTAGCGTTGAAGATGATGGGTATGTGTCTTTGGTGCTTGGTTTCCAAGTGATTTTGAGAAAATTTGAATAAAAGAGGAAAACAATGTGTTGCAAAAGTGTTTTGGTAAATAGTGTGGTGTTCTGGTTTTGGTCCACATTTCTTCTATGTTGAAGATCTTCTTATGTAGCTTGATTATGTTGGTTAGAGGTGTTCATAGGTATTATATCCAAAATTTCTCGGTTTGGATCGTTGTGTTCACCAATGTGTGACCTGTGTTGTAGTGGTGTCTAAGGGAAAGGGTTTTACTCTGTATTTCTTCGTAGCTTGATTTTTGGTCTTATGGTTCTTGAAGTGTGCTGATGAGGTTCATATCTACCTTTGGTCAATGTTGTTCAAGGTTTGGTGCTCCACAAGTGGATTTCTTCAGTTACAGTGTATGGAACTTGCTATTTGGGTGAACAAGATGAGTTTGTTCTTTAGGTAAAAGTTGTTATGAAGGAATATGTTGGATTTCAAGGTTTCTATGGAATATTCTACATTTTATTCAAGTGTTGTGTGTGGTCCATGAGTCATCCTTGGATTTGAGAAAGCATGTACTTAAATGTTAAAGGTGTTTATATTAGTTCGATAAACCTTGGGTGTTTACACTAATTATAGATTTGCTTCAATGATTGTGGAAGCATGGCATGGTGACTATGTATGTTTTGGGTCTAAGTTAAGAAGTGGTGTGGTTTTCTTTCATTCCTTTCCACCATGATAATTCTTAGTGTCGACCTAATTTAAACTTGCACAATTGAGGTGTATAGCTGACCTAATAAAAATAAGTGTTAAGTTGATGAAGAATTGTGTTGTATTGTGTGTGATGAGAATTACAGAGTTGTGAAGTGCAAATTTGTGAAGCGTAATACTAGCTTAATGAGTTAGACCACTGGAAGCAGTGAGTAGAAGGTTTCTACAATCTTTAGAGAGACTGCGAATGTGTTGGTGATGTTGTGGTGGATCTTTTCTATTGCATTGAGATAGATTTCTCACTGTAACATTCTTCTTTCTTCTTTTTTGTATCTAGTAGTGAACCTTTCTTTCTTTTGGGCAGTGAGCCTTTTCTATTTAGCATTGCAATTATTTTCTGTTGTGAGCTAATCCTCACCGTGGTTTTTCCCTTCTTGGGTTTTCCACGTAAATATGGTGTTCTATTGTGCATAATGTTGATGTGTTTCAGTTTCTATTATTTTCTTTCATGCTAAATCATTCTAACATACTAAGGGTTGATTAAGTTGATGTGGATCTAAATGTTTATGAGGGTTTTGATGTTTTAATGTACAATTGATTCACTCCCCCAAGTTGTCTTGTGTGCATTCAACAATTGGTATCAGAGCAAGGTTAAAATAAACCAACAAGATATCATTTTTGTGGAGACTACATATTAAATAACACTTGCACCATAAGGTGTGATGTTTACACTCGTAGCTAATAACATTTGTTTAAAATAGTATAAAATGAGGGATGTAGTAGAAGACAGTATTATTTCATTTACAATTTTAATTTACACTAAAATAACATCACAAATTAGGTGTGCTGCCATTACAACAATTTTTTATGGTGATTTGTTGATATTGGCACAGTGTGATGGTTTAAATGTGGTGTTGTTGTTCTTGCCACCAACTTGGTTGAAACCTTGTTGGGGTGTTATTTTTGAGTGTTTATGTTGAGGGTGAGGTCCCTTGTTTGCAACCTCATCAATTCATAGCTTTGGGTCAAAAGTGTTTACCCCTTTAATTTATTTTTTGTGGTGATCTAATGTACAAATAACAATACAAATGGACACTTTAATGTTTGCATTATGCATTTATTTATAATTATTTGGTAGATTGTTTTGTTAGACCTTCAATTTTGTTCAAATTGGACCAACATCTGCCTTTATTATTTTTAGTTGAGCTTGACATTTTGATAGACGAGTTTTGCATGCTTTGCTCCTTTGGAATTCTTTTGCTTCTATATGTTGAAAAGGAATGCTATTCAACTAAAATAAAAAATATATAGTTACTTTTTTTGTAAATCTTTACAATGTACACAATACAAAGGCAAATTATCTTAAGTAAAGTGAATAGATTAAAAAATATATATTTTTGATAACTAGGACAAATTTCTTTATATATTGGGTTACCATTAATGAGTATCTACTTGCACATCACAAGGGTTTCAAAGAATTTGTTGAGAATGGACGTTTTGTAAATCATATACTATGAATAGGAGAATGAAAAGAATAAATTGAAAGAGTAGTTGGGAGATTTTCCATATTAAAATTTGTATAACTCAATTTGTTATAATGAGAGTAATTATAGGTGAGATTTTTTTTCTAATAATTGTGAATTGATTTTTTTGCATTCTAGTGTAATGCTCAAAGGAGAATGTCGATTCTACATGAAGGTCATTAATTGATTTAACTCTAGATATCACTATAAAATTAAGTGTTATCTTTCCATTTTATCAATATTGATTGTTGTTTTATTTAGTGTTGTTGTCTTGGGATTTATGTATGTAATTTCCCATGCCATAGATAGTGATATTTGTTCAATTACTCAAGGTCAATTATTATATGTATAATTTTTAAGGTTAGATTAGTTCATGTTGTCAATCTGAACATGCACCTTTGTTGTATCCTATTCAACAATTTAGTAAAAACATGGAATTGACTTTAAGGCGCGGGACCTTGCTATTCAAACCCAAAACTCTAGATGAAGGGTTGGTTCCCTTTCTACTACCCTTTCTTAAGATTGAAAACTAATCCTAAATTGTTACATATGGTTTGTCATGAGGAAAGAGTGGAAGACTTAAACTAAAAATATAAATATGTATGGTGATGAACCAAAGATATGTGAAGTGCTTTTGTATTAGTTTACATGCACAAAATAATCTTAAACAACTAATATATTTGCATAATATTCATAAAATCTTTGCAAAGGTGAAGAAATTGAACTGAAACCACAAAGAAATTGACTATTCAAAAGATAAAAGTTCAAATTTCTCAGTAACAAAATACAAAAATATATGATGAGAGCCATAAAATAGTTGTTTCTTTTAATCATAAGGAAAAATTACAACTAATACAAAGTATTTTTCTATAAATTCTAAAAACTCCTCTCTAAAAATGAGCATGAAAGGCTCCTTTTATTTAGAAGAGGTGTTAATATTGAAGAAAATGTGGCTAGCTAGAGAGAAGTCCTAGTTGATAGCTCATTCTATGAAATGAAGACATGTGTGCACATAATCTTGAGTTGGAGACATGGAAAACATTCATAACACCATTTTCATACCTTACATTGATGAATTCATGGATGAAATGTAGAAACCCCAACAATATTCATTGAAAAACATGACCCAAGAATGGTTACCTGACAAAAAAGTAGGTCTATGAAAATAAATGAAGGATGGGCACCACATTCCTCCTAAAATATTGTGTCAAAATGTATTAAAATCCCTTTAATAGCATGATATCTAGTAGTTGTAGAAGTGGTCACACACTTAATGGTCTTGTAGAGGAAGTAGGTGGAGAAAGTGGCACATGTCGATGAAAGAATAGGCCATGGGAACTAGTTGGAGGACATGTAGTAATTGGGAGCCATCAAAGGTTCTATTGGTTCCTAGAACCACTAAAAGCTCTAACCTCCCGCCTCCTTTTTACTTTAGTTATAGGTTCGTCAAGAACGAGGAAGCCATCAGGGTTTCCCATGGTTCCTAAAACCAAGGGAACTGTCAACTCTTTTTTCACTTTATGCCATTTTCCCTTGCAAAAGGTTTCCTTTCTTTGTTGGGGCTTGGAATGAAGTTAGGAACTGGGAACCTTGTTGGAGGTTCCCTTAGTTTCAAGAACCATGGGAAGCTTTGATGCTCATTTCTCTTTTCTTCACCTTTTGAGCTATTATTTTCTTCCTTGGATCTTGTCACTTCCTTTTTTTTTTAATGTGCCTCCTTAGCTTTATTAGGGGGAATGTAGGAACTTGTAATTTTTGGTTCCTTTGCCATGGGTTCCCAATACCTTGGGAACCTTCGACTACTTACTTTTGTCTATTGGGGGGAGATAGAAATTGTGAATCAAAACCATTGGTTATGGGTTCCCAAGAACCCTCCAATAACTTTTTAGCCTTCCCTTGTGCCTCTTTACCTTAGCTATTAGAACTCATTAGGGGTTTCCATAGGTTCCTAGAACCAATGGAACCTCTAACCACTTGCTTCTTTGTACCCCCCTTGCTTTGGCCTCAGTCTCCTTTTCTTCTTTGTATACCTTTGTTGGGGTTCCATGGGAACCTTCAAATCCTCCTTGTCTTTGATATCAAACTTTTTTAGGGATTCCATGGGAATCAAGAACCATGGTTCCTAGTTCCTATGAAACCTTTGACTGCTTTCCTTGTCCTTCTATTTCAATAACTTATATTGGGTTTCCATGTGAACTGAGAACCATGGTTCTTGGTTCCTATGGAACCTCCAATTTTTACTTTATCTTTGTGCCTTTTAAGAACCTTTGTTAGGGGTTCCACGATAATCGAGGACCATGGTTCCTAGTTCTTATGGAACCTCCAAATTTCATTTTGCATTATTTTGCTTGAAAGTGTTAAAGACTTAGGAGCAACAAGGAACCAACGAGAGGTTCCCTAGGAACTAGAAACCATGGTTCTTGGTTCCCATAGAATCAATGAATTTTTTTATAAAATAGGTTCCCAATGGAGTAGGAACCTCCAACAAAGGAATTCTTTATTGACTTAAAAGCTTCAACTACTTATAATTTAGCCATTTTTTATATTTTTTGGTTTTAGAAAAACTGACTAAAGTTTGGAAAAGGGAGAACCACAACACCATAAGCACATTTGTCATTGTCAACCCACATAAATCTCTCTGATCAATTATAACTAGTGAGGAAATCAAGGAGGGCACAAGGTGACAAAATTTTAGTGACTTCTTAGGGGGTTTTCCTGCTAAACATCAAGAGTAGTAGCCTCAAGCATCCATTGGGCATAGGAGTCAAGTACAAACCAAGAACAATTTTGTGAAAACTATAGATTTGAAAAAACAATCAAAATGTTTATTAAACATCAAACAATAAAGAACCAAAACTCTTAAGACAACTACAACAACAAACACTTAACTAAGAAACTTATGCAGTAAACACTCGAATGGATAAAACCTACTACTGCAAAGTGCAAACAACACTTTTCACTAGGAAAAGTAACCTAATATGTACAAAGTTTTGAAAACCAACCTCAAAAGAAAGGTTTGAGGTATATCCCATTGACTAGTATAGTAAGAACTTCACCATTCATTTTGGAGAGTTGGAATGCATTAGCTTGCTTACAGTTGGTGATGATGTATGAGCCATTGGGTCAACCCACAATTCTATGTCCCACTTTTTGGCCAAGTTGGACATTAATATAACAACATTTTTTTACAAGATTTCACTTATGAAACCTATATCAACTAAACCATTAATAATTTGGAGATGATGAGAACTAGTGACTTGTGAGGATTTGTGTGTAGATTCTAAATATATATATTTTAAAAAAATATAGAAATAAATTGTGAATTTTTATATTTTTAATAACTTATTTTTTATAATAAACAATATTTTTAAAAGCGACGTTTATGTCGTCATACATAACTTTTTTTATTCAAAGGATAAAAATTATAATTTTTAAAATATTAAGTTTTCAAATCAATATCTAGTGCATGGGTTATTTTTATAATTTTTTATTGCATAGTTTTTTTAATTAATTTTTGAAGTCAAAGTAATTATAATCAGGACATAGGTGTATGTCATCATGGTTTGTATGTATTGAATTTTTTTTTTTTTTGATGAATCAAGAACAACAATACCTAGTGAACGCATGTTTTTTAGAATTTTTTTCTTTGTTTTTCTATTTTTTCACATGTGAAACAAATACCTTGATGTTTAGTGAAAAACAACATTCACAAGAAATAAAATATAAATATAATAATAAATTTAAAAATATTTAAAATTATACTTTTTTGAAAGCTTATAATAAGAGCTGCACACTTACAAAACATAATTTCTAAATGAGTTTATTTAATCCCTCAAAAGGCAAAGAAAAAGTTTTTTTTTGCTAGCATTTTGATAGTTGTGAAGGAGACTCCATTGTGGGTATGTTTTAAGACTAGAGGGGTTATATCTAAGGGGGTCTTATCTAACCCTCTTCAATTAAAATCTTTTAGATGGAATCCCTCAAGTCTTAGATGATTAATTTTTCTAAAAATATGTGATTTCAAGCAAAAACTAGGGTGTCCCAAGTTTGGGACCCATTATTGTGGGATGCCCCACTCCAAATGAAAAAACTTGGTATGTCTCCCAACCTTTGCTCTATCTTCATCCCATTTCAAAACCAAATTGCCTTCTTGGAACATCTTGTTAGATGCCTTTTTATCAAATGTATTTTTCATTTGTGTTTTATAAGCCTCAAAAGTTTCCATTGCTTAATCTCTTACCTCCAACTCCATTAACTTAGCTAACCTCATTATCATAGCATCATTTTCTAATATCTCCAAATGCTGGGCAAGTTCAAGAGAAGGAAACTCAAGTGATAATGGAATTTTTTCTTATCTACCATATACCAACATGAAAGGAAAGTTATCGACAACCCTCTTTGATGTGATTTTATTAGCCCAAGGGGTTGTTTAGAGCTTGGTGTACCGAGTCATTTAGTTGTATCCTATTGTCCTTCCAATGATTCATATGAGATTCTTACTGGTAGGCTTATCTAGAACATTATCTTGAGGGTAATAGTTTGAAGATGTTTTTAAATAAACTCCATGTTTGATAACCCGATCACTAAGTTGTGTGCCTAAAAAAGCTCTAGCATTATTAGAAATAATAACAAATGGGACACCAAATCTTGATACTAACCCATCAAGGAAATTCAAATTAGAAGCTTCAATAACATCTTTCAAGGTAATTGCTTCTATCCACCTTGTAAAATAATTAGTTGTTGTTAAAACCCACTTAAGACCAACACTATATGGTGGATTTATCATGCCAATAAATTCCAATCCCCATTGTGCAAATGATTGGTCTATTTTTAGATGGGGTGAAGAGGAATATCTTTTTTTTTGTTTACTTGTGAATTAGGCACACTCCTTACATCTCCTTACTCATTTGTGAGAATCTATGAATGGATTGGGAAAATAGTAACTAGCCCTAATATTCTTAATAATAGTTATTCTTGGTGAATAATGACCCCCTAAAAGGCCACTATGGAATTAATGAAGCACTTTATTAGTCTAATTTTAATGAATACATCTTAAAAGAACTCCATTAATTTCTTTTATAAACAAGATGCCATTAACAAGAACACAAGGTATAGATTGTAGACCAAAATGCCTTTTTTAATCAGCCCAAACCTTGTGGGTACTCACCTGTTTGTAGAAAAACAACCATATCTTGATACTAGTTGTTTGGATGATCATGTTTAACTGATTAGGCTACTCCTTGAACATATACCATGTCATTAACGACCTTTGCATCTATTGCTAGTTGTTCAAACAACCCTTTACCCCTCATAAGTTTAGTGATTATAATGTCTACGTTATATTTTGTGACTCTTGTTATTCACCCAACTATTTTCTCACTTACATCTTTGCTCAAAAGGAACTCCTTCATACTTGAATGGTTAACCATCAACCATCTTGGTTGCAAACTAATCCTATTTTTTTATGCCAAGATTGGAGACATGGGCTTCTTCTCTTTGCTATTGATCTTTGTCGGGGGTTCCATGGGAATTAGGAATTGCAATTCTTAGTTCCTATGGAACTTCCGATTGTTTTCCTTGTCCTTCTCTTTCAAGAATTCATGTTGGGGTGCTCCATGGGAACTGAGAACCATGGTATCTGGTTCCTATGAAACCTTCAATTTTCACTTTAATCTTGGCACCTTTTTGGAACCCTTGTTGGGGTTCCATGAGAAACCATGAACCATGGTTCCTAGTTCCTATAGAACCTTTCATTTTTTCCCCCTTATTTTGCTCAAATTGTTGGAGACTTGGGCCTGGGAAGGAACCAATCAAAGCTTCCCTAAGAACCAAAAACTATCAATAAAGGAGTTCATGATTGACTTAAGAGATCCTACTATGTACAACATAGCTAATTTTTAGATTTTTTGGTTTTAAGAAACTAACTAAAGTTTGGAAAAGAGAGAACCACAATGAGCTAGAAGCACATTTTTCATGATTAACCCACATAACTATCATAGATTGGTAATAACTAGTGGGAAAATCAAGGGGGGCACAAGGTTACAAGAGTTCCATGGTGGACTATTATATTTATCAGTCTGTATTATAACATATAAAGGTAAATTTCATGGTTTAGAGTGAAATTTAAAAATATTTATGACCTCTCTAAAAGATCCATTTACAAGGCCTACTTGAGTGCATATGCTTATTATTAACATGATTTATCGGTCTCTGCATAGTAGAAGTTCTTATGGAAGTTGATTGTCATTAGTATCAATGTTTGATTTTATTTGTGTGTTTATTGTAATACTTAATATAACTACAAGATTTAGTAGTTTCAACGTTTTTGATTATGTAGTCTCATTTGATCATTTGTAGTAAAAAGGTAAATCAAATTGTAAAAGTTTTCCTATTAAATTGTTGACAGTAATTTTTTTTTGTGTTCATTAGCAGTTCTCAATTGTGTTGCACTAGATTTTCATTATGCATGTTTTGTAATGCTTCATAAAAGGTGTTTGAGATGGAGTGTCATCTTGTTGATGAAACACTATTGTTAATGTAACAATTGTAGTAAATTGTTGCCATATCATTTTGACATTTGAGGGTGATGCATAGATAGGTTTGTCCACAACAACTTGTTATTGGCCAAGGCCCCTTATAAGAATTATTGACATGCCATCAACTTAGAGCTATTGGTAGGGAAATGACTCATGTAGTCTATTGTCTATATTTTATAGTAGCTTTAGTTTTATGAAGTTCATCTATTAGCACCTAGGGATATGATATTATAATGTATTTAGATGGATGGAGATGCCAACATTTGGCACAAATCTCTTAAGCTAGTTATATTGGGTCATGCAAATAATTTGTGTAATTAATTATATGAAGAGTTGAGTAGGCCTTCATTAAGATTACATCTCCATTGTATTATTAGGAGGAGGGCTATATGAAAGAGGTCATTATTATTGTAAGATAGGTGTGAAGTAAGATATGGTATTTTGGAATATCTTGAAGATATAACGTGGAGTGGCTTCTTCCATAAGAAGTATTGTATGACATTACCCTAATTTAAGGGTTTATTCTATTTATAGATATATAAGATATTAGGGCATATTGGCCCATAGACATCTCTTGTGTATTGGGAGATCTATATTTTGTTTTAAGGGTTTATTCTATTTATAGATATATAAGATATTAGGGCATATTGGCCCATAGACATTATCTATTAGGGCATATTGGCCCATAGACATCTCTTGTGTATTGGGAGATCTATATTTTGTATTATATTATTTCCATTATTATGTGTGGATCATATCATCATATTATTGGTGACGATGCATTTTATGCGTTTCATATCTTCTTGAAATGTTGTTAGAAGATATCCTTATAATAGTTGTATTTTTTATTATAATTTTGAAGACTAAATGCATAGTTGAAGCATGCATATTAAATGCAAGCAATTGTTATATAATACACAAGTACCGTATTAAAAGATAAAATACATTATTTCAAGAAGCTATGGTAGTAGAAGATAAAATGCATTCTATTTTCACCCATTCTATTAGGGACAAATAGACACGCATATATAATTCTTTTTAGAATTTTTACTTGCATTATCAAGACAATTATACATATATATTTGCATTATTAACTTACTATTAAGTACATAAATTGTAGTCATGGCCTAGTACATATGTGAAATCACGATCACAATTTAGCACCTAATACATTCATTAGAAATATACAATCCCTTTACAATGATTTTTTTCTCTTCTTTTAAAAACCTTTACAAGTATTTTTTTCTCTTCTTTTAGAAACCTAACTTACAATAATGAAGGAGCTGATTTTTTTCTCTTCTTTTAGAAACCTAACTTACAATAATGAATGAGCTATGATATTAGAAAATGAAACACATTCCTTCTCACTACACATGATATAATGTTAATAAGTATTATTATACATATATTTTAACAACTTAAGATAAATATAATGATATTAAACTCACATATACACATGTTTTCGATTTTTTTTTAAATATAATGGTATTAATTACACTTAAATATAAGTTTAAGATATTTAAAAAACATACTAATTTAATCCACAAACTTAAAATATATAAGTTTAAGATATTGATAAAAAAACATACATATTTAATCTAAAAGCTTGCTTTCTAGCTTCATGGACTGTGGAAAACTCATACCAACTAAGTTTAAGATATTTAAAATAATATATTAATAACAATCACAATTATATATATATTTTAAATAAACATATTAATATGAATTATAATTATATAGATATTTACAATTTTCAAAAAAGAGATTCTAGCAAAATATATAGTGTCTTTGTAAGATTTTTTTATTAGAAATATAGTTCAATAAGATAAGTAGCTATTGTATTAGAAGATAAAATGCATTCTATTTTTATTTGTGTACTATAGAATAATATTAGGCAAATCTTTCACACAATTGTTGCTTGCCATAACTTAGTCATATTACATGAAATCCAATTGTAAGCTATTGGATAACTAGAACATGATATTATATGTATATAACTTAGTCATATTACATGAAATCCAATTGTAAGCTATTGGATAACTAGAACATGATATTATATGTATATTTGCAACCACAATCTTGTCATAGTATAGGAACTTCATGCATAATCTTTGCATAAATAAATTGTAGTGCTAGCATAGTACATTATAAAAGTCGTGCTCGTGATGAATGTGACAAAGGTGGTGCAAAGTTGGCGGTTGTGAGATATAATAGAGATTGCAAAGTTAGTAGGTTTAAAACCTGTCAATGAAAAATCTATAGTAAATTTAAAAGTAAAATTTATGAAAGTAATAATAGGTATATTTTTAGATTTTTTTAATTGTACACCATCATTTGTTGGCAATATGCATCTACAATTTAATGTAGATTAATGCACTATGGCAACTTAAGTTTAAAGTAGAAAGTTTTTTACAAATACAAATACACAACAAGCGCTCTTTGCGAGCTGGAGTCCTTGCCTTAAGCAGTTCTGGGTGTAGGGAAAATACGTATTATGAGTATTATGATTCTGCACAAGAAGTGGGTATGCACAGAGCTGCAGAACATATAAATATCAGACATGAGATCTACAAATTTGAAACAAACATGATAATTACTTTTTAAGAATTTAAGAGAATATAAAAAGAATTTGTAAAATGAAAATTCAAATACAAACTTTTTAATGTTAACAAATGTCACAGTGGTTTATTGTATATGTATTATGTAGGGTAATAAAAAGATTAGTAATAACAAATAAATAAAAATAATAATTTAAATACGGATACAATGTGCTTTGCAATTGAAATTTTGCAATATATTTTAAATATTCTTAAAGCATCCTCCCTGCCTGTGCGGAAATGGTATGTAATGATTGCAGAATTCGGAGAAAATGGATTTATTGAGAAGGCTTTAGAAACTTTCAAGCAATTGCAGTTAGCAGCTCACTCGGTTAGGATCAGCAAAGAATGTGAATCATAAATCAGAGTCTAGTATGCATGTGACGTAATGTAGATTCTTGAAAATGCATCCACATATTTGAATGTAATTGAACTGTCTGTAGGAACCTGTATACACATTAATTGCACAAGAATTAATGAAGCACTATAGAGGTTTTTGAGTGAAATATTTAAAAGGGGGAGAATTTGATGCACATGTGAAGAATCTTTAAAATAATCATGCCTGGTGTTCCAGCGGCACAAACTAATACCGTTGGCCCTGTTGTGGTCAATCCTACAAACTTCAATCCATTTTCCCCATCTGGATTGTTTCTAACTTCGACAATTTTTCAGTTCCCATGGTCCATGTGTTTTTCAAAATTTTCGCAGATATGTCTTAAGATTTTGTGGGTCTTAGGAATGAACGATTGTGGGACTGCAAAATAGCACTTACAATTTGATTCATAGTGTTTGTTGTATTGAAGTGCATTTAATGTCCTAGGAGGTCGCATATTCTGGAATAAGCTTGAGCCTGCACCTGAAAATTCTATTAAAATTCACAGTACAGTCTAAGGTTGTGCAGAATTAGTTGACCTCACCAAGACAACAGTTTGGTCATTTTGATGTGTCGTCTCAATATCTCTGGATATAATCACCAAAACTTATTTCCTTGATGATGAGTAATACAGTTGACATGAAATGTCAGACTAATCACAATCAACACAGCAAGATTCCAGAAGTACTATTGACAGAATGTCTTTCTTCCTAAACCTTAAACAGACAATCTATATTGAACCATTCTGCACAGACGCTGTTGTTTTATTAGTATTTTTGCAGCTCCTTTTGCTGCATCATTCTTATATCTTTGTAATATTGGTTTGATCAATATTACAAAAATTCCCAACAGAAGATTTATTGAAGTTCCTGACAATCTGATCATTCTGTCCTCGACTCTATGCCAAGAGAAGTGCAAAGTGGAACTATTTAGCATATGAGCAGTATACTTAGCCACATTATTCAGGCTTTAGTGATAATTTTCTTCAACGAGTTAAAACCATATTTAAGGCTTTATTAAATGCTTAATTTATCTCATAAAACATTTGGAAATACAAGCAAAAGTCAAACTAGACATTATATTAATATTTTTTCTGATGTGGATGTGTAATTTTGAGCAGTAATTCAGCATCTGAACAATTATCTATATAGAAAGAGTTTGTGTAAGCTTCCTACCAATGAAAAATCCTCTCAGCAATCAAAGGGTGTAAGAGAGTTCTCAAGTCGTTTGAGGAAAAGCCTTTTTAAAAAAATGATAGGCCAACAAACAGTGTAAACCAATGCATGTACAAGATGAGACATTTGATCTTCTTGAAAGAAGATAAGTAATTCACATATATCTCATCGAATGCAAAATTATAACACTTTACATATTATTTACAACTCAATGTTTTTCTAAAATTTGATTAGAAAAGCTGCTGGTACATAAAGTGAGGTTTACAACATTTAATCATTGCAGTCTCTATGCAGACTATCAAGAGATCCTCATTATGTTTGCACAAAATAGAACAACATTATAGAAAATGGCAAAATAATAGACCATGGTATGGAAGAATGCTAAAACATTTAGCTGGTGGCAGGGCCATGCTTAAAGAACTAAGTCTTGCAGCATTGAAGACATATAAAGCTACCATTCACAAGACAGGGAAAGGACAACATTTAAATTTCATTTGTCTCTTTGATAGCCTCGCCAATCACAGATCAATGCAGTCTCAGAAGAAGATACTTAGCATTGAGTTGTCAACATAGGCGAGTGTTTGATCAGGTTATTAGCGGGCAGAATGTTAACAATTACCAAGGATATTCTATAGTTCAAGGTTATTGGGGCAATTTATCCTGCATAAGTAAGATAGGCCTCTTGATTATTATAAATGCTTTCTTAAACCAATGAATAAATTCATTATCTCACAGAATTGTCAATAATCAATGATATAGTTCTTATATTTACCACAATTGAAGTTGACCACAACCATTAGGCACCTTTACTAGGTTGGACAAGAAGATATTGTGAGTAATGTCTCAAATTGATATAGCATGTGCTGACAATTTGTAATATCATTAGAGGGTACAATTTTTTAGGTTTTTTGAGAAACTATTCATTTTCCATATATGGAAAACAAGGATTGTAAGAAATCCTAAACTCAGTTTAGAACCCAGGTCCAAAAAAGATCATATCTGATTCTTCCAATATTTCTCATCAATGACATTGGAAAAAATTAACTTACTTCCATTGAAATGATGTACCCCAATCTTTGCAAGCATGGCATAGTACTCTATTTCTGACCTATGAAGAGGAGGACAGTAGTTTGCAATTATAATAAGCTTTCCTGCAGAGCAAAATGGCATATGATAGTTAGTAACCTGTCATTTACAAAAAGAAAAAATGTAATGAAAACCCATTCTCTTCAACATCTGCACATTCACAAGAAATAAATGTAAATTCCATAAACCATAAGTTCTTAACACTTAACACATAGCTTATAAGATCAAGCACTTTACTAACATCATGAGAACCTAAAACAATGAATCCTACACATCCAAGATGAACTTTTAGGACTTTTACTAAAATATCTTTCCAAGCATCCATAGCTTGTTTGAAAGCACTTGTTTTAGGATTTTAGCCATAGCAGCAAGGCAGTGAACTGTTTGATAAAATGCTTTGGTAGAAATGTATGGAAAATGTAGTAGCGTAGACAGGGCAATGAACTGTTTGAAAAAATGTCTCAAATAAATGGGGTTTCATGGTGATGGAACGCCATAACAAGGCATATACATGGTAGTGAACTGTATGAAAAGATGCCTCAAAGAAATGTGGTCTCATGGTGATGGAATGCCATGACAATCCATAGACAAGCCATAGAGAAGCCAGTGAATTGTTCACTGCCTTGTCTATAGTACCACATTTTTCATACAAGTCTACCAAAGCATTTTATCAAACAGTTCATTGCCTTGCTGCTATGGCTAAAAGCCGAAAACAGATGCTTTCGAACAAGCTACCTCAAAGAAATGTGGTCTCATAGTGATGGAATGCCATGACAATCAAATCGGATTGTCATGGCATTCCATCACCATGAGACCACATTTCTTTGAAGCATTTTTCAACCAGTTCACTGCCTTGTCTATGCCACCACATTTTTCATGCATGTCTACCAAAGCATTTTATCAAATAGTTTAGTGCCTTGCTGCTATGGCTAAAAGCCTAAAACAGGGGCTTTCGAACAAGCTACCTCAAAGAAATGTGGTCTCATAGTGATGGAATGCCATACCAATCAAATTGCTATGGATTGTCATGGTATTCCATCACCATGAGACCACATTTCATTGAAGCATTTTTTCAAACACTTCACTGCCTTGTCTATGCTACCACATTTTTCATACATGTCTACCAAAGCATTTTATCAAACAATTCAATGCTTTGCTGCTATGGCTAAAAGCTTAAAACAGGTGCTTTCGAACAAGATATGGATGCTTGGAAAAAATCTAACAAAGCATAATAGTAAGCACCTATTAGAATGACACCTCTAGATGCAAACCTGTCTACAAGAAACACATGCCTGCACTCCATCCGCCATTGTCAGCTAGTTTTGAGTACTCAAAACATATTTCCAAAACATATATAGACAACCAAGCTAAATGCAAGACATTAAGAATCCAACTTACCCAGATAGCAAACTATCAAAAGAAACTTAAAAGAACATTTTTGCTCCATTTAGAGAACCCTAGCTAGCACGACTTCTCTGCATTTTAGTTAACCGGGCAAAAGCACCACCCGCAAGGGCATATAAAACAACGGTTGATCTTGAACCAGAGGCATATGAAGCAACAAAGGCATGGGCAGGAGTTGGAGCAGACCACCCGTTGGAGAGCTAATGCCAGTCGATGAACCAGCTGTTGTGCTTGATTCAGACCCTGTTCGCAATCAAGGTTGAGACAACTAATTTAGGTCGATTGGTTAGCGAGTATTTCCAGCGTTGAAATGGCGCTCAGGTATGTATGCAAAATGTGGTAGTAGAAACGAGCCACATCAACTGCTTTCATGAATGCCACCTGCCTACCAGAACCCTCGTGGCGAAGACACGTCCTCAGCCCAAAAAACTTTATAAACTCATGAAAATTTTCTCCCGTTCATCTTTGATTGGTGGCAAGAACAATTTACAAATGAAAAAATAAAAAACCATTTGGCAAAATTCAGAATATTGCAAAAATGAGATGAAATTTCATTTTAATGATGAAATCCCCACAAAACTTAGGGTAAAGCTTTTGACGCTGTTCTCGAGAAATGAATTAATAGGAAAAGAAGCCCATTCCCCTATAAATAGGTAGGACTAATAATGGATCAAACAACACTAGAAATAAATGTCTTCATTCTAATATGCAACTAGAGAACAAAAAGTTTGAAGAAGTGTATTGGAGATTGAAGCTATCTAGACTACCAAAAATGTTGAAAATGAATTGCCTAACCACATATAATTCACTATTAAATAAGATGGTGTCATCAAAATAAAAATAAAAACAATTATATACAATGTGAGAGATAATATTTTCTACCCATTTACATTCTTGAAAGATATTTTTGTAAAAACAAAAATTAGTTAATAATGTGAATCAAATTTTTGAACATATATATCCACATAAGAAACCTATTAAAAAAACTTATTAAAAACAAGAAAATATTTTTTCCCAGAACTATTAGCTATACACATATTCGGCAATGTCTATAGGGGTGACAATTTGCACCGCATGGATGGGCAAAGGCTATCCAGCCCCCAAAACGGCATGGGGCATGGTATGCCTATGCATATTCTTCTGACCGTCTGTACACCAACAGTCGTGTGCTGGCTTTACATGCCACCATAATTCTTCCGTATTTAGTGGTGACTGTACAGTACGTCTCGGACGCCATACTTTCCTCTGTTTATTCCTTTGTTTTTTTTTCTCTTTTTAACTTTCATTTTCAACTTGCAATGTTTTTATAAGTTTTATTTTTAACATTTAGGTAATTTTTTCTATTTAATTTGATTAATTAATAATTGAAGATTTAATTAATGTTAAATTTTTTCGATAATAATTTTTTTTAAATAATAGTTTTTTTAATAATATTTTAGATTGTTCAAATATCTTAATTATTTTATTTATTTTAGTTAAATAATATTTTCATTTATTTAAAACCTATTTTATATTTCTTTAAAGAATTATTTTTATTTATTTAATTTTATTTACTTGTTTTAGTTTTAGTTCTTAGGTAAATATTAAAACTAAGATATCCACTTTTAGAAATAATTAGTTATATTTATTTAATGTCAATTTATTTTTTATTATTTTATATAATACAAATTTAATTTTAAAATATTATGTCTATTATATATTATATTTATATTAAAAATTACCCAATAAAAATATAATGTAATATATAATTAATACAAAATATATGTTATTATATATTATATTTAATAGTAAATATTATTAAATATAAATATAAAATTATTATAAGTAAGAATTAATATTTATATAATACAAATTAATTCAACATGTAAATATAATGCAACACATAATTACTATGTAATATATATTTTATATAAATTATAATAGTATTATATATAATATTGTATAATTAAATTTGAAAGCAAAAATATCAATTTAAGAAATTTAAAACATTATTGTTTAATAGGATGGAAAATATGATCACATTTATACTTTTTTTAAAAATAGCATTTATATTTTAAATATATTTATTATATGTTATATTTAAATAATGTCAAATTATTTTTTAATATTTAATATAATGTAAATTAAAATTTTAAAATATTATTATATTTATTATATATTATATTTTATATTAAAATTATTACAATGCCACCTATAAACCATCACACCATGCTAATACCGGCATTAATTTAATTTGTATTATATTAAAATATATTATGTATTTTATCTACAATTAGTTCTTAGATAATAATTACCAAATTTTATTATATAATACTATTATAATTTATATAAAATATATATTACATAGCAATTATGTGTTGCATTATATTTACATGTTGAATTAATTTGTATTATATAAATATTAATTCTTACTTATAATAATTTTATATTTATATTTAATAATATTTACTATTAAATATAATATATAATAACATATATTTTGTATTAATTATATATTACATTATATTTTTATTGGGTAATTTTTAATATAAATATAATATATAATAGACATAATATTTTAAAATTAAATTTGCATTATATAAAATAATAAAAAATAAATTGACGTTAAATAAATATAATTAATTATTTATAAAAGTGAATATCTTAGTTTTAACATTTACCTAAGAAATAAAACTAAAGCAAGTAAATAAAATTAAATAAATAAAAATAATTCTTTAAAGAAATATAAAATAACTTTTAAATAAATAAAATGATTAAGATATTTGAACAATCTATATTAATTTTTTTAATTTCTTATATACAAAATAAAATCTAAAATATTATAAAAAAATTATTATTTAAAAAAAAAAACTATTATAAAAAAATTTAACATTAATTAAATCTTCAATTATTAAACAATCAAATTAAATAGAAAAAGATTACCTAAATGTTAAAAATAAAATTTATAAAAACATTACAAGTTGAAAATGAAAGTTAAAAAGATAAAAAAAAAAACAAAGGAATAAACAGGGAAAGTATGGCGTCTGGCAAAAAATAGACGTACTATGCAGCCGCCACTAAATACGGAAGGCAGAATTACGGTTGCGTGTAAGGGCTGGATAGCCTTTGCCGCATGGATGCCCATCCGCTGCCATCCCCTCACATACCCGCTGCCGTATTTTCCAGTCCTCGTCGGTCCCGGACATACCTGTTGTGCCAGTGCCGTATTTTTCTGTCCTCATCAGTCCTGTTCCATACGCCCTAGACTTCCGTGCAGGAAAATTCGCCCTAGACTTCCATGCAGTTTAATTTTATTAAGTTTGAATTTTAGTTTAATTCATCCCCTTCGCCTGCCATTTGGAGTAATATTTTTATAACTTTTTTATTTTTAGTTAATATAAATTAAATATATGTAATTTATTTTTATTTTTTTAAATGATTTTAATATATTTTTATTATTAAATATTTATTAATTTTTTTTACTATGAATTTTATTATTTTCAAATATTTTTAAAAAAATTTAATAATATTTTTTATAATTTTTTATTAATATAAATTATAACTAAAATTAAATATATGTAGTTTTTTTATTTTAAAAAATTGATTTTAATATATTTTAATTACAAAATATTTATTGATTTTTTTATATATGAATTTTTATTTATTTATTTATTTATTTTTCATAAATTTAATAATATTTTTATAAATTCTTCATTTTTAAGTTATTATAAATTATAACTAAAATTAGATATTTTTGGATGTAATATCAATTTTTATTTTACAATTTATAAATTAGTTTTTAATTGAATTGTGTAATTTCAAAGGGTTGATGATGAATAGAATGTTATGAGAGAAAACATTGATATTCATGAATTGTAAAATAAAAATCAATAAATACTTTAAATTATTCTAATTATCAAATTTTCACCTTTATATATTTTTCAATCTAGATTTAAATAAATGTTCTTCGCATAATGTAACTTTTGTATGTTAATTATTTGTTAATATAATTATAGTTTTATAGTATGAATCTAAGTTTAAAACCCATCAATTTTATCTCTTTGGGTCAATCCAAAAGTATGGCTATATTTATTGATTTATTGATTTTTTTTATAGCCATACTTTCCCCCATTTAGTGCCTTACGTTTTATTTTATCTTCTTTAAATTTCATTCTTAACATGTAATGTTTGTATAAATTTTATTTTTAATATGTAATTTTTTTTATATTTAATTTCATTGATTAATAATTGAAGATTAGTTAATGTTATTTTTTTTATTTAATAGTTGTTTTTTTAAAATAATTATTTTTTAATAATGTTTTAGATTTTATTTTGTAAATAAGAAATAAAGAATAATTAATATAGATTGTACAAATATCTTAATCATTTTATTTATTATACATAATACATAATTTTAATCTTTTAAATTATTTTATTTTATTTAAAGAGTATTTTTATTTATTTAAAAGTTATTTTAATTTTTTTATTTTATCAAAATGTGCAATAATATTGAAAAGTAATTTTTTTTACTGAAGATTTAAAGTGCTTGTGTTGGGAGGTAAGATAATTTTATCGAATTAGGTAATTATTTTACCCAAAAATATTTTTATGTGAAAAGCCAAATGAATCAATTTTTACCAGAGGGTTATAAAAGGGATAATTATTTTTACCTAAAGAGCATACTGAAGATACATACAAGTAAAGAGTGAAGTGAATTTTTCCAACGAAGAAGACTATTATTGAATTAATTTTCACAAAGACGAGGATTAAAGATTAAAATATTTAATTTTCCAAAAGGCAATTAATTAAATATTTTATTTTTTCTGAAGTGTTGCACCAAAAAGAAGAGTTGTACCAAATAGATACCAGATAGCCCATGGACTGTCATGGGATGGTAACAGTCATTAAAATTTTATAAAATAATTGTCAT
This sequence comes from Sequoia sempervirens, assembly GCA_007258455.2. Taxonomy (NCBI): domain Eukaryota; kingdom Viridiplantae; phylum Streptophyta; class Pinopsida; order Cupressales; family Cupressaceae; genus Sequoia; species Sequoia sempervirens. Next base: position 52,581 of record VDFB02321058.1, read on the forward strand.
GGGCTATAGATAGTCATTAAAAATCAAAATCTTAAAATTAAAACTTAAAAAAAAAAGCTTAAAAACTAAAAAATTGAAAACATCATAATACATACCTGCACAAAAGAATGAAAGGAAGAAATTAGAATGAACAGGAAGAAATTAGAATGAACGTTAATGATAATACCTAAATTTTTGAAAGTTTGCAAACCCACACAATAATGAAAATCCAAACATGAATGAAATTTAGTGAAAGTCATCTACATAAGCATGCTAAAATAGAATGCACTCAAAAAGAAGAATAGATTTGACCCAAAACCAAGCAAGGGACTACTTTTTGTTCTATAAAAAGCATGTTTGGTAAACTCTTATCAACTTCATTTGTCAAGATAATAAAATAATATCATTCTTTTCAACCAAAACCTTATCACTTAATTATTCTTAATCATAAGCAAGCGTTGAATGCCCTTTCAAGGCCCCTCTCTCCACCACTTTTATATATTATTCTTCATTTTTTGTATTCGAGGAGGTATAAGGTAGAGATTGCCACATAGCTTAGATGGGGGTAAGTAGAAACATTAAGAATGGAACAAGATAACATTAAGAATGGAACAAGATAGCCAATAATGAGAAAGAGAAAAGATACCTAATTGAAGAATGACTCCTATTTGAGGATGTTAGTGGAAGGTTTATTGAGTTACTCTTCTTTATTAATATATTTATCTATTGACTTGTGTATATTTTTAACCATTTAGTTTTGGGTTTGTCTTTTTTTAAGGTAGATTAGATGAATTTTTTATTGGGGTTTTGGTTTATATAAGCAAGGTCATTGTACACTCTTGTAACATACCTCATCATCATCGAAACGAGGTATTGGAAAAGGTGTTGCATGAAGTCGAGCTCAACCTCGAGTGGGCTAAAGAACATCAGGTAGACAACGAAGGTTATATCCAATTAATGACTGATAAAAATATGTCTATCAAGGAACTAGATGTGGAAAAAGTTAAAGAATATTTCCATAAGAAGATGGAGGAGAGTGCAATGGACGAAATATCTTCGCTCTTCATGAATTTTGTTGCTAGGGCATTCGCTTGATCGAAACAAATGGTGGAAGCCGCTTCAAAATGTACTAAGCATGGAGAAGAGATGGTTGTTAGATGCCTTCTTGATCCATACTTTTGGTTGTTTGTTGATGACATACAGTTGTGTAAAGTTAGTATGGACTTAGATTAACGGCTGCTCTAAATTTCTATTGTTTGCTCATGCTTATGGTGAATGAATAACTGAATATCTGCAGTCCTTTGAAACTTGCACAAATTTCATGAGATTGTGTAGTAATCTGGTTAAGTGAAATTCTATTTTAGGAAGGTTTTCCATAGTAAAATCCTCCATGATCACTGTTCATTGCTGAATTTTAGGTCTAGGAACCTTCTCTCTTTCTTGCCCTTTTCCTTTTTTTTTAATAAGTAACCTATGCTAAGGTTCATTGCACATTGTAAAGCCAAATCTTAAGCTAAAGATAGGAGTTCAAACTGATGTTCGAACCTGCAACAAATTGTGCACTAACTTCCCACTTCGAGGAACTCCATTTTGTGATCCTACTTCCTTCCAGCCTAACTTCGTGAGTCCACCCTATGATTACCACTTATTACAAGACTTTCTTCCAACCTAACTTCAGAGAAATTGGCTTGGCAAATGAAGGTAGCAAGGTATTTTTCCTTTATGTTGTATATAAAATGTTTGCATTAGCTGTAGCACGATCATGTTATAGTGAAATTTTATTATTTTACCTCTTTTTTCCCC